>JAPYMA010000667.1:0-124802 GCA_035041965.1 Anisakis pegreffii | reverse complement strand
TTACGTATTGCTATAGCATTCATTACAAATATCAAATTAGAAGTTTCTCAAAAAAAAAGATAAACGAAAAAAATTCAACAACAACAATAGCTTTAGGAAAGAAATAAAAGTTCATTCCTTGAACAGTTCTAGACATTACGCTATCTTCAAGATGCTAACATATGCAAAAGAACTAACACCATCGTTGACTGCCGATCGCCTTCATCGATCTCAAAACCATCGGCCAATTCAACACGTGCATCATTCGCCTCATCAGCACTTCGGAACACAATCTCAAATTGCACAAATAGAATTTATCCCCCGAAAAACGTCTTATTCATACAATAATAACAATGCTATGATACAAAGACATTCTACGGCTTAATCGATGCGAAACAAATAGATGAAACAAACTTCAGCTTGTCGCTCCGATGTGGCTGTGGGATCGGTTTCCAGTTGGATCGACTCGATACTTTCACTGCCGAGAATCGACGAGAGAAGCGTTTGATCAGTGGATGGTGTTAAGTGTAAGGCGTAAAGACGTCTCGGTGCATCCGATTCGTTGATGTCCACTTTGAACGGGATCAATAATGCAGCAGATGGCTGCACGGCTGCTGACGAGGATGATGCAAATGCATTATTTGATTGCTGATTCACGTCTGAATTGAATTCATTACATCCTGTTTGAATCATAACATAGGAAATATTCTACAACGCTATCTTTGCTCACCATGAAAATATTGCCCAACTGAAAAGAGCTCGTCTCAAATCTTATATTGATAACGAAACCACTATGACTGCAGTTCATTTCATCTAACAATAAGTGAACCACAACTTTCCTGGATGGCAACCTCTCAATCCTCACTCATCTCAGTAAGAGCTTATCTCTAGACCTAACAGCAAATCACAAGAAAAAGCAACAAAAATATGGCCAATAACAGACATATATATATATATATATATATATATATATATATATATATATATATATATATATATATATATATATATATATATATAAAGTTGTAACAATGTGGAAAATGCGGATCAATGAGCAAACAACAAGGATGCATGATAAGCGGCTGACAAAAATGCAACAGAGCGATCATCTTGCTTTGGTTTACAATCAACTGACTACTTCTAACTAATCGTAAGATTCATAGGTGTGAGCTGTAAAGAGAGAAATGATGGATTTATTTTGTGCATTTACCTAGCTCACTTCCACAACTCACACTGGACGGGGGCAGCGATATGCTGCGTGCATCGCTTTTATTCACTTACAGCAGTGCACACAACAAGTGCGTTTATGCAGTAATTCATTTGCTGAGAACGACGCTGATCTGAATCGGTAAACATCACTTTCTTTCATTCCCTTGCATTCGGACAGTGATTACTTAAGATTTTTCACAATTTTTTTCATTCGTTAATCATAATCAAAATTTACTGAATACTACCAATATCATCACTCCATTCAATAATGTTTACAAGGTATTTTAATGTCCATCACTTCAGTTGTACCTGATGAGCATTAATATATCGACCTCGTATTTGAATTAGATTAAAATTTGAGATTCATTTCATTCATCGTTAAATGCCTGTTTCCAATAACTTTCTCTCCACTCACTCAAATCATTCACCTCGTTTATTGTCCTTTATTTATCACTGTATCTCTTCCATCTGAATGATTGGAAAAAGCATCAATTTAATGATTCAAGTTTTAAAAAAATCATTATTCAATGGAATTAATTTTTTGTCTTCTTTGCTTATTATGCAATTCCGTGTATTCTCCCTTTATCAGTTGTTTAAAAACCTTAAATTGAGTTCACAGTGAACCAGTTAGTTATCCGCAGTTATTTAGGTGTGCTTTATCTTGCTAAGATATGTCACTGCAGTTTTCATCATTACAAATGAATGGTTCCATTCTACATTATGAACAAACACGTTGATTATTTTCAGCTGAATGCCAATGAGAAATGTAATTTTAGAAAACTCTGTCCACTGACTCCTAGTATTCTACTAGTGTTGTTGCTGAACAATAAATAGGTACGTGAACAGAGTACCGCGCGATGAGAAAACCAAATCTCATTTGATGGATTAGTGAGTAGTAGTTACAATGCGTATGTTCGAGAGAATATTAAGGACAGCTGTCTAGAGCGCAAAGCGCTTTTCAATGGAGCTTAAGGCCGAATAGTTTAAATAAAATGTGTAACGAAGCGCAATTCCCACCTCGAGCTGCATCTTTATTACAATGGTTCATTCGCCAAATTATTGCTTATTAGCACTAGAAGGTGAATTTGTTTGCATCATTTTACCACATACTAACACCCAGATCCTTGTTCATCTAGTGCCCCTTCAGTTCACTATGTAAATCTTCAAAAAAGCTGCCTTCGTTTTAACTCTCCCTTCATGAAGGTTAATTTCGGTTGTTGTTCAAGATTTATGAAATTAATAGTATTTACATCAGAAAAAATATTCCGTTTCGTAAAAACTTCTTCAATCCGACCGACATTATCAGAACATTCACTAGTCTGTTACTATTTTATTTCCTGCATCAACATCAATATAACAAATATCTCCTTGCTGTCAACCATCTTTTACGAATGAGTGTGGGTGGGCTATTTATCCCGTGTATGTGCTCTTGCTTTGTTCATCACCTGTGGAATTGGTAGCTCGCGCTTTGCTGTATATATGAGAATGAGGTTATCGACAGACTATGATTTTCATTGTTTCTTGAAAAACTCTATGACGGATTCCAGAAACATATCAAGCTGGCACATGAATGCCTACAGTTAATGAGTATATTGCACCTTTCCGCCTGTGATTAACGAGTGCAAGCAAAATTCTTTTTAATGTTCTCTCTTCGCAGTCAGTAAGAAGCAAATCAAAACAATAAAGAAATTTGTAAAAATATTCAGTCAATTGATAAGTTTTCTATAAATGCATCTAATATTACTTGACGTTTATTAGGAAATCAGAATGGCCAATAGCAGCGTCGACATTGTGTTTATTTCTGATCATTGTCTAATTACATCAAAAATAATTCATCAGTCTCCTCCACAAATGAATACAATCGGTGATGGTTATATCGTCTCATGTGTTCTTTGTGGTTTCGTTTTGTTTTTGTTCTTTTTTCTTCTCGAGGTGACAGTGCACGTACAAATTCATAGAACTGATTTGCGTATTTGTGTTACGCACATTTTGATTCTTTGAAGATGTATTCATTTAGAAGGAACACTGTTCATATGCTGGCAAAGGTATTTTATATTTTCAGAAAGATTTACTTTAAAGAAATAGTTATTCAAATCACAGAAGCATTCAAAAGGATTCTGTACATGTTTGTTCTCGCTATGTACCGTTCTAAGAAGGATGTGTAATGCACAGAGACAATTAATTGTTGCTGAAATGGTTATTATTACCTTATTCAACAACTTAATTTCTTCATGAATAGCATCAAGAAGTGGTTTATGTGATTTGATTTGTGTTGTGGCTGGGGGGTATGGCCATATGACAAGCTCGTGATTTGTGTCTTGTTTATGATTGCGTAAATAAGGGGCGACTTCGTTTTTTGTTGATTACAAATAATGCGATTCAGATTTCAGGATAAACAAATATATGAAGTTGTGCCGCAATGACATCGTTGTCACCAGCACTCGTATCAGTCACTCCGACGTCTCAGTGGCATAGCGAAAAGTACAACCGATCCGAATCACGCTCTTCAGGACGATATGTTCCGTTAAATCGTTAGTGGTCTCATCATCTTATTATTATGTGAAAGCATGCAACTGAGTAGTCATCGTTCTTTGGCACTTGACGCTAACTTCACATTTTGTGTGAACAAACGAAGCAATCAGCCCATGATTAGTTTACTTTTATTGCCAACACTGCAAGTATGTTTTCGATGATGTTATGTCATATTGAATAGTCGCACTGAATTTTTCGATCATTACCATAAGAATGGTTTTCAGATGCAGGAGTGGTACACGATACATTGGATACTGTCGTGGATGGTGTTAACGCTACCACAGAACTTATTCGTCGAAAGAACAATGAAAATGTATTCGATATTGACATCTGATTTTTATTTCTTTACAAATAATCGTTTTGTTGAAGTGCTAATGTTATATCGAATTATTTTGCAATTCGAATCAATCCCAAATTCAAAATCTAAATCGAAATTTGTTCTGCTCTTCGCAATCTTGAAGTAATTTAACTTATTTCGTTTTCGAAAACCGAATTCAACTTCTGAAGTCGAAACTTCGTGAAATTGCGCAAAAAATTCGAAATTTCGAATTGTAAACGAAAACTTGGTGTTATCTGTTCCAATTTTCAAAGTTTCAACTCAGAACAAGATAAATCCATAAGTAGAACTGGGACATGCTGAAGTATGTCTCATCATCAACAGGGGTGAGCCTTAACTCATGGCGAAACTTAGCCCATGTCCACGAAAAAGCCTCAGCCCCGCCCCGTTGCAAACTTCAGTCTAGTCTGGGGAGAAGCTTCAATCTCTGCTTTGGAATGATCCTTAGCCCAAGCACCATGGTAACCATCAGCCTGAGTCCGAAGTAAATCTCAACCCGTTCCCTGTCTTAAGCCACAGCTTATAGCCGGAGGAAGTCTTATCTTAAGCTCTGATGTGAGCCTCAACACATGCACCACGTTGAGTCTCGTCCTAAAATACAGTTGATACACACATAATCCCGTTGTAAGCCTTAACCCAAGCCCGGTATGACCATCAGTCTAAGCACTATAGCAGGTTTCAGTGTAAGCACGCGGTAAGCCTTAGCCTGAGTCCCGAGATAAGCCTTAGCCTGAGGAAGAGGTTATTTTCTGTAAGGAACGATTTTACTACATTTATGCAAAACTTGAAGAAATATTGAACACAGTTCCATCAAAAAGCAAACCTAAAACAGATCCTGCGTAAGTGTAACAAAATTTTGAATATTTCCAATTAGTTCGAATTTCGATTTTGAATTTGATGTGAAATAGAATTTTCAACGGGGCTTGATTGCCATCTGTTTCGAATTGCTCACTGATACAGTCCATATCAAATTAAAGCACATTTACAATGGAGAAGTTCCTTCTTATGACAACGTTCAGACGAAGTTAGTCACCGACCACATTTTCCAGTCAGCATTCTTCTTTCTGTTTTCGTGAGACCCATTAAATTTGTACATTATCGAATCAGTCACTTATTATTGACCTTTTAAAGAGGAAACTTTAAGGCAAAAAGTCATGAAAATTTACAACATTCATTTTTAAATGTGTATGGTAGTGGTTATTGCTCGCCATCAAACCGAAGAAAGCTACTGTTTAAGATATTGGAGCGAAAATCTTTTCATACAGAAATGGAGGTGACCGGAAATATTTCGGTGGATCAGTCTGATGAATGGCTTTCAACGAGACTGATGTCCATTAGCACCGAGGACATGCAAAAGGAACTTTCAAAAGTGAAGGATGATCAAAGTGAGCACAATATCTCGACAAAATAAGAATCAAATTTACTTCCGCAACACGAATTGTAAGCAGAAACAGTGATTGTCTATGGTGAACATTTACGGAAACATGCACTGATTCTTGCTATTGCAAACTTTTGAAGTTCTTTCTAGAACTGATATGCACAAACAAGTGATAAACTCTGATTACATTTGAGAACAGTGACAATGATGTTCACATTTTGGGACTAGATTTTTGAATTCAGTGAAGATAAGTTTTTAGAGCAGAATGCGGTTACTGATACGCTAGCAGCACTCGTCTACGATATTGATGCAACTGCCGAAGTATTACGTAGAGGATCACTTAAAAAGCAGAAGAAACAGCAAGAGGTTCATACCCTTGTTTAGTTTACGTTTTTTTTGACATTATCTCGTTAAATGTTATTATCAAAGTCATGACTGGCCACCATAAGAACATTCTCACACAGAAGTGTGAAGTATCGAGGCGATCAGCATACAACCTTGACTCCAGCTACGTAAAACAAACTGGTTCTATTTAGCAATAAGCGATTGCAAAAAGTTCATATAAAATGAAGTTTCGATGCGGAGGTGATGTTGAAAATCACTTCATATTGGTAACAATTAATAGTTTAAGATTCATAACGAAACTTTTTAGATGAGAATTTTCTTCGTTAACCAATAAGCGAACTCTTCTGTTTTGCAAATCATACTTAAACCAAGTCCATGATTGAATTGAGATTGTGCGATTTCACGCTCAAAAAATTTAAGAAATTTAGACGTTGATTACAATTCAAATTAATCTTAAGTGATCGCTTAAAGTTATCAATTCTTAGGAAGTGGAGTACAAGTTACGCATTACGCCTGGTCCCGAAGATGACCTTTACCCGTTTCCATTTCACAAGCAACAGCGAGGTTATCAACTTTTTTTCAAACGCGTGCAAAACATTCATTGTTACCATTGTGTTGTGGAGAACGGGGAATTTCGGTAACCCTGTCCTCGATTCCTCGTCCTCGACTTTTTTCGAGTCAGCTGCATTTTCGAGGTCCTCAACTGCGAAATTTCGTTCTTGATTTTTTGTGGATACTACCAGTACCGCCATGGTGCTGACGAAAAATTAAGGGGTTTTTATAGTAGTTAAGGTTTTTTCTTTTAATTTCTTCCACATATTATGTATCATTTAGCTGAAGAAGATGATAATTTCACGCTGGAACAAGTTTCACGAGACTATGGAGTTGAGATGTCTGAATCACAGACGTATGTTTTTGCTCCTCAAAAATTACTCGATTTTATTTTCTATCGGAGACAAATTTTTAAATGATTATAGTTCAATATTGCTAACAATAGGATTTGGTATCAATTGGACAGAATGAAAGAGTAGCGATCGTATTTGCTTTGCTTTGTCAGAAGTCAAATATTTGCTTGGTTAAGAGAATTCCAGGAAGCAGTGTTTACCTTTGATAGAACATTAGTGAGCTTCTTTAATATCGTGTCATTTGTCTTTGATGGAATTTTTTTTAAACGTGAAAGAGATAATCAGAGAGACGATATTTCTATTACGATCTCTAAACTGTTTATCTCTTTCATGTTTTTAAATACCATGATAATATTTACTGCTTATACAGATGCCCAAACAATTCAAATTTGATTTTTTTTCAGAAGCAGTCTGAAAAAGAGACCACGATCAGAGACGCCTCGTCGAACTATCAATGTTGAGGTATTCATTAATAGTGTCGTTTTTCAGTACTTGTTCATGCTGGAAGCATGTCCATAAATGATCGAGCAAATTTTGTAAACTAGTCCCGGTTGACTACGGTTGTCAACGGACCATGCAGTTTTGCTCAAACATAAAAATTATGAAGAAATAAGCCTTATTTTATATATGATTTGTGCAAAGATTTTTCTGTTTGATATTAGGGTAACATTTCTATTCCAATACTGGGAACATTTTCATACGAACTGTTCATCTTGGGAATTCCATAATCTGTTCGTTGTAAAAGTGGAAACGTTACAGAGTGTTTTTACAAGATTAGGCGGACCCGTGAAAGACATACTGCCTTTAGATAAGAATTTTGGAAGGATGATTTTCAAATAGCGTGTACAAGAGCATTTCTGAGAAGATTGGAACTGAAAACAATCCAAATATTACTGTGAAGCATGACATTAATCTTTCGTGAATTCCGTTAACAATATTGCACTTAATGAATTAGATTGATGGAAATCTTTTTCCCGTTTCGAATCCTCATTGTCCGATTGCGTTTTTGTATTTTTGCACTTGTAGGGGTCGCCGCCTCCATCGGCTGCGGCAGTTTGTGCTTTTTGTTGCGAAGAAATCGATGGACCCATAATCACTGCCCTTGCACCAAACTCAAATCGTGCCCAGAAATTTCACACTTATCACTTCATGTGTGCCTACTGTCAAAAGGTTACTTATCGCACTATGCGATTCTTTTCTTAAACATCATTATTGCATCCACACTGCAAATTCCAACGTATTCTGGTGGAATTAAGTGAAAAATAGAGATTATGAATCGAAGCATTGGCTTGAAGTTTTCTCTACATTCTTCTGTCCTTTCGTACTTCCGAAGAAAATTCACTATTTTTAATATTGCATAACATTTCTTCGCAAATTCCTGTGGATTTGTTCTACTGCCTATTTCAAAACACAGTATAGATGGTGATAAGGAATTTGATCAGATTTTACTGCAATTTCAGGCTCTTAACCTTCGCGGCACTTATCGCGAACACGATCGTAAGCCATACTGCCATGAATGCTTTTATCGTCTATACAATGGCCTTATCTATGCACCCGATGAGAAGCAAACCAAAATCGAAAAGCTCATATGAAAGCCTCTCAGAGCCATCGTTCACTCATTCATTTTTTCGAAACTGTATACTATAAAGCTCAATACATTTAAAGTTCATTAAACACATTATTGGATAAGTTGGAATTGTTTCTTGAGAAAATCAGTTTTGTAATTTCGTGCAGCGTGACTGTTTTATTATCTGAAAATATAATGTGTACATCAATTTATGCATATTGAAAAACGAAGTCATGAACTTTTTTGAATTAGCAACTTGACGGCTCTTTGCATTAATGCGTCTAAACCATCAAACAGACCCAGCTGTTAATTGCAATTTAATTTTCATACCTTCGAATGTGCTGATTTGAATATTCCTTTCACATTTATTGCAACTATCTGAGTATTCGTTGAGTCGTACTTTTGAATATTTTCTCGATATTCTTAGTTTTCTTTTGTAAAATATATCTCCCTAGTTCATTGATAATTATGTGATTCTGAAATTGTAAGTCATTTGTTTCTGTGCTTCTCATAGTCAACTTCTTGAACAATTGTAGGTCAGGAACTTTGCGAAAATAAACGGTATCTTTAGTCGTTTTCGTAAGGGAATAACATGTTACCGTGGTACTTGGACGCAACTGGAATTAAGCAAACGTTACTTTCAGAATGACCATCACGATTCATTTCTCTACGTGATAGAATGATCATCTATAGAATAGTGTAAGAAACTTCCATTTGCTTCAGGACTAAATATAGCTTTGTTGCTTTTCATCTCCTATGAAGAATTGTGTATAGTCCGTAATCACTTGCACAGTTCGTTCATCCACTTAACTGTTGGTCATCATGAATTTAACATGCAATTTGATCGGTGATTCGATATGACAGTTTATTGATGAGAAGATGATACAGTGGTTGAAATAAGCATTCATAACGTTATTTTTTTTACCATTTCAATATTCGGTGTCTTTGTGAAATACTCTTTATCTAGTAGGTAATCATATGCACCGCGAACGACTATATGGAACCATATAACGACTGCCGCACCAAAAAACGATATCACAGCCATATTAAATGGCCAGATTGGCCCGAAATGATCTTCCATTTCATGTACGCTGAAAAATATCATGACTATGTACAATGAGCCTCACTGAAAATGTTTAAAATGTTGAAAGAATTACTCGCTATTTGTCTCAGTTGTCACACGATCAGGTAATGAAAATTCTTCAGTACATTAAATCAATACGACGAAAATTCATCGTGCAAAGAGCGTGATTCGACCTCAACCGCTGTTCGTAAACTAGCTCATGACCAGTGATGCTTAGTTTGAAAAAAACCGACTTAGCTTCGGCTATGTATTTTTTTTGTTTAGGTCGGCTTTAGCTCCGCGCTTTTGAGGTTCCGGCTCCAGTTTCAGCTCTGCAGTTCTGAAATACCGGCTACGTCCCTGGCACCGCATTTTCCAAATCTTCGGCTCCAATTGCAAATTGGACTCCGCAGTTTTAAAATTCCGGCTCCAACTCCGCGTTTTCAGAATTTCGGCCTAGCTTTATCCTCAGCTGCGCATTTTTTTAAAATTCGGGCCCTGGTTCCAGTTTCAAAATGTGCTTTGCTCCGCTTCTACTCCAGAACAATCCCGATCCAGAAATGAAACCATAATGACCATGTTAGCTCTGGCTATGGAATGTTGCTGTTATATTTTTCATTTAGGGAGCCAAAAAATTTTTTATTGGCTCCAGAGCCTATGCATCACTGCTCAAAATCCTATGTTTTTTGTTCGTTCATTTGTAAAATTAGCCTAGAAATCACAAGCGATATAAGCTAAGAAGCCGAGTAGATGGAAGAAAACCTGACGAAAACACCAAAGAGATGATGCGTTGTTTGAATTCCCATTGACATGCTCGTTATGGAGACAACTGCTGAGAGGATCAGAAGAGCAATTTCGACGTGCATGAAAGCCATCTGTGGCCAAAGGTATTTCGATTGTTCGCTGATGATGCCGTAAATCTGAAACGATATTTTATATAGTGATGTCTCCGTTGCATGCTTCTGACGAACCATTCTGTTTTGCCTCCTAATTATTCCGTTCTGTGTTCTGCAGTTTTATTCCATTCCCACCCGGCCGTTTGAACAGCACCTCAAGATGCGCAACGCATGAAGCCTTTCAATGTTTTTTGATCAGCACTAATCACTTCAATGCTATCTGAATTTCAGGAGGCTTTGTAACCATCTAGATTGGATGCGTTCTTTTCTTCATTCTAGTTTCAGATTTAATTTCTACTTTTTTTTCATCATTCATCAGCTTCTTTCGTATCATTTTGATGATTTACAATCAAACTCAAAATATGACTCTCCATCCACTTCGTTATTGCTTCTTGGAGAATCAAAACTGGCAAAGCCACCAGAAGTCAAAAACGAGGACGTTGACATTTTCAATGAGTTGATAATCTTTCCAGGTGGTTGCTTACCATCAATGATGTTGTTATAGTAGCAAAAGCAAGCAGAGTTACCATGGCCATTGTAAGCCATAGTTCGGTTATGCCTTTTTGCAGTTGCAAACCTGCAATTATACTCTATAATGATGGACACGAAACGTTATCATCAAGTACTCACTAAATGAACAGTATCACGAGTAGAGCTGAAAATCGACAGATTTTTCCTTTCGTTGTTTGCCAACAAGGCAAATTTTGAGTGTCGCTCGGTTTCGATCGATGGCTACCGAAGAAAATCCAGGGGCCACTGACGCAATGTGCTTCTTGCTGACTGATGGCCACCGATGGGTGTGCGATTCGGTACCCATCGACCGTCCCGCCACTCAGTGACCACCATCGAAGTCTTCCCAGCCATCGATCAGTGGCCACTGAAATTCGATCTTCCGAGGCCATCGACCGATCAGCCTCCTTTGACTTCTGTCGGCGGTAAACGATCCAACTGTAATCACTAGTTAAATTTTTGTTCGTTTTTCAAAAAATATTAAAAAAAGACTGCATGAAAAGCTTCAAGAATAGCATTGTTCCATTCTGCCTCGAACTTGTATTTCTTTTGAACTCAGTAATTTTCATCCTTTGAATAAGCTTGAATCTTTTCCTACTAAGCCTAAGCATTAAGCAAACATGTCAGAATGAGACAGTAAGATTGTCACTGAACAGTATCACGAGTAGAGCTGGAAATCTTGCCTCAGCATTCTTTCCTCAGCTAAATTTAACACTGACCGAACATTTTTAAAAACACTAACTGAAAAAGGCCAAAACAATGAGCGCGAGTAGTATCACTTCTACAATGCCACATAAAACTGCTGCCGTGCGGTAATGTAATAACTTGCACATTGCTGGTGCAAAATAGAAAGGGTCATTCTCGTCGTAAATGAACTTGACTGGTCTTTGGTTCATCGATCTGTCAGCACAACTCTGATCCTCATTAGAGTCACACGTCGACTGCTGCATTCTTTCCTCAGCTAAAAAAGTTCTTCGTTCAATAAACAAAACTATTTAAGAGAGTGTTCAATTTCATTACAGACAGTTAAAATTGCTTACTTCTTATGAAGCATGCTAAGAATTCGCATAACAAATCACTATATAAATCCTATGAAATTAAAGAAAGTGGTAGCATCTAATGTACTCTCAAGAAGAACGATACTTAGAAGATGAATTAATCGATGATGTAATCAAATACGATAAAATTCATAAGTTTATCTTATCAGTGAAAGAAACATTCATTTGCACAATAGGTTTCCATAAAATGAATATTTTTCTTGAAAATTCGTCACATGGAAATGAATGCGGAATGATGTGCACTAAAAAGAATGGCGTTAGGTGGCAATTCGACATAAAGAAGAGCAATCGAATATACGACAACCTTAAAACGAGCACAAGACGAACTATTTGACCTGATTTCCATGATGTATCTTTCATCTTACTTCTCATATGTTTAATTGCGTATATGCACTTTTGCGAATCAATACACTCACGCGTCCACATCACAGACACGTTCGAAATCACCAAGGCGCTGATCGGTGGATTAAAAGAATTTTGATCTTACAATATCGGATAAATTTGTCGTGATTCGGTCATGTCGAAGTGAAATGCGAAATCATTGATTAGTTGAACAGGATGAATCGATTAGTTATATTCTGAAAGGAAATTCGAGCAGATATTTTCTATGTAAATTCGCACGCTTGATGAAATTTCAAACGCATTACGCAGTAGATGCAAAAAATGCTCGGATCATTCTCTTCTAGGTTCTTTTCATTAATTGCAAATTTTACAAAAGCAGTTTTTCTGATTTGTGTTTATTCGGTTTTGCAGTGCACTGTATCAGCAAATAAACTAAAACTGAATCGTTTCAATGGGATGTCTACGTCACTTGGGTTTGATTCTCACAATAAATGAACGTTTTCTTTGGATTATAATTGAATCAGCCAATCGTTTCTTGACGACTTTTGATTCATTTGTGAAAGACGTTTAAGAGCATTTCCTAAAATCTTCAAGTACTTTTAGTGGCATGGATCACATGGTTTTGTTCCAGTGCTTAAACATACCCATCTCGACTCCTCCAACCGACTATTTCACTGACTAATTTCGGAAACCCCACAGAGATGAGTTCAGAAATTTTCAGCATCAACACTGGTTCCATGTGATTCTTCTAGTCCAAATTCAGTTTGCGAATTGAAAATGCGTTAGAGAATTATGTTACGACTGTAAAATACCATCAACACTGTGAATAATGTACTGCAGTTTTTGTGTGCTGCAATCGCATGAATGCTTTTATTAATGAATCGTATAAACAAAAAGACTTGTGGAATGTTCCACTGGATGGCATTTTGTGGACGGATATATTCCGTTGCTAAGGGTGATGTGCGACGGATGTATTTGCGAAACGCCGTAAAGTTTGGACCATTCAGTAGTATCTTTCAACCATCCTCTAAGTTTCTTCGATTAAGTTGCAGGGTAGTTTTCTGATTCGAAAATTATTATATGATACCATCGGAAAAAGTTGGCAGTTTGTTGATAAGAAACCGATCTGTTTCGCCATGCTTAGTCGAATGACCTAAGTTTTCTTCGTGTTCACACGTTATCAGCATTTGATTACAATGAGCTGTGCTTTGCTTGTACACAGCGAAAGTAGCGAAGTACGTTCAACGATACTTCCAACAACAATCCTTCTTCATTACAATTATGCATTCACCACACTGGCTAATATTAAAGGTATGATGCTATTTACTTTACCGAATACCCGTTGATGTATTTATGAGAACATCAATTCTCCTTGAAACGTTGATTGCCGGTAGAATTAAAACAAAGCTTGTTATATTGTTTGATTTATATCAGCTTGTAAAGATAGTTTAGTTTTATCCTCCATTCAACTTCCCTCAGTAAGATGCCATATAGTCATTGCTTAGTATTTCATAGAAATTCTCCAATTAGCGATGACTTTAAAACTCATTTGGTAATATTGAAGCTTCTGGGCTTGTCAAGATTTCACTGAGTTTTGCACCCTTTTCCCAATAAGTATGAAGCGTAACTATCAGAATAGCTTTTTCGGCATGTGCTATATTTCGCTTATAATGAGGAAAGGAACGCATCCATGCTGAACGGCCAATAGGGATGAGTACGACTTGATGATTTCAAAAAGCCCAGATGCGAAAATGACTGAAGCTTCACTTATGATAAATCATCATGAAATGCCTTTGTCGTTCAAAATTTAAATGAAAAACACATTCAGATAAATTACTTGCTATAACGCAAAATTCATCCATTCGTTATTTTGGATTACATATTCAAAACAAAACGACGAATGTTCTGTCACTCAGCGGAGTTGAGAAATCCGTATGTTTTATTCACTTTTTAACAGTTTTCTTATTTCCGCTTGGCTTCTTTTAAAGTTTCCAAATTGAAAAACTGCGCCAACCAGCTGAACGCTGAAAAGCTAAAAAGCGTGTCAACCACATACGCCTGCCATTTTAGGTGACTCATTCGATTTGTTATTTAGATCAGTAAAGCCAAAACGAACTGTGCGAAATAAATGAGTGATGGGGTGAATTGCTTATAGGTGATCAATGAGAGCAGTCTACGAATCGCAAACTCGCCTATTCACACGTTTTTTTTGACATTGATCAACAAAAGAATGCTTTCCGAAGGATGCTTCATCGACTTCTTCACTGCGCAACCCATTCGAGAGTCAGCTCAAATTTCGCGTACACTACAGTTCATGACGACCAAAAAAGTATGTTCACACTTGTTTGCTTAGCTGATCGAGTGATATCAACTTCATTTTAATAAAACCTTTCTGACTATAGTCCTTCATTTAATTTTGTTAGCCATGTCAGCAGGTGAATGTATCACACAAACGATCTGTATGAGTTTAGTTCTTATTGAGACCTCAGAAACATCTCTTGATGAACTCTTCCAGAAAAGAAAACAAGGAACTTAAAAGCGTCAGTAATCTTAAACTAACCCTGTGTATTCTTTGACGGCCTAGAAGTTAATCTCGGACTACTTGTTTATGAATGCATGCAGTGAACGCATGTTATTTTTTCTCAGCAAACTGAGCAATTCTGTGTTTCTACCGGCACTGATTGTTTGTATAACATTCTCCTGAAAGTGGTCAACATTATCGTCCTTTTAGCTTGATCAATTACAGGTTTCTGTGCGTTTCGTTCACTTCTCCCTTTCGCACAAAATTTCTGCTCATGTAAGGTAAATGAATAGTGTATCAATTCTCAGAAGTTTATTATTTCAACGAAGTATGGTTAATTATAGTTGTAATGTTTCCACTTACTTTTGAATGTGATGCTTTCGACAAACAAATATTAATTCAGAAGTATCGTTGATCTATACTTCAATTTCGAGAAGCTTATGCGCACTCAGAATGAACAATCCACATTATCGCGTCTTCCATCTGCCACAGATGGCTATGAGAGAATTCGTGTTGTTGGCAAGGGTGAGTAGTCTGTGCTCATTAGGAAAGTTCTCAGAAAGAAAGATTCGCCTTTCATGAGCTACCAGAGGTGAGACTAAACAGAACCAACGTAGCCGGTCGCTACGTGAACCAACATATCGAACCGACCAAATGGTTTATTTGAAACCGAAAACTTATTGATGAGCGGTCAACTAACCCTGATAATGCGTTTTGATTAAACGCGATTTGTTGATGAAGGCTGGCAAAGTGATGTATTATTTTTGTATGCTCATTTAATCTCTCACTTTATGCACTATGTTCGCTTAACAAGTATTGCTTATTTGAAGGTTCATTTGGAATGGCAATACTTTATCGTCGAAAAGATGATGACTCCTTGGTGATTCTGAAAGAAACCAATCTGATGGAATTAACTACTCAAGAAAGACAGCTGGCGCTCAATGAAGTACTTTTTAAGTGCTGAGTGTTAAACTTATTGAACTAGTGAAATAAAACTTGATAAGTAACTGAAGTGATAATTTACATCATTTAGAACTCTAATTTTGATTTATGGATTGCATGCAAGCAACGAGAGATATATCGATCAAAATGTTTCGAATTTGGTCCATCCAAATCTAGCTAATTGATTGCAACGACCATATTGTTTAAGGTGAATCTGTTATCGAAACTCGATCATCCGAATATAATAACATATTATGATTCATTCGAAGAAGATGGTGTGCTTGTGATAGAAATGGAGTATGCTGAAGGAGGGTAAGTAAACGTAATTTACTAGCTATAATATGTTCAACTGTCGCGTACTTTTGCGCCTGTGTTCATAATGCTGGATGAAAGATATTTTAATATTTCGTTCGTTGTTCCAAAATGGTTCTCCTCAACATTCATACACGTAACCAAAATAAAATTCCCGATCGAAACGAATATTCAAGCGATTCATGTGACGTGCATTCGTAGAAGATTTGAAATTCATTCAAATATTAAAATTTACTTAGAATATTTCGGTTAGCTTCACTTGGGTGCTTGAAAAAGTGTTCGGAATTGAATCTCTTGGAAATGCAATTCAATCATAAGTAATATGATGTCAAGCGTCAAAAACACTGCTGAAACAAAATATTTCATCGTCCTTTACGAGCAGTTCACATTACTGTCTTTACCAATGATCATAGAGCTGCAGACAAGGTCCTTTGGGCAGTTTTTTTTTTCTGCCAGATTTATTAACTTACTATTCTCATTAGATGCAATCTACTAATGTGCTCGAAAAATTCAATCTCCAACGCAAGAGTTGAAAAAAAAAGCATGATTGCTATGAAAGATTGAGTAATTTCAACAACGCTTCTTTTACTTCAGTACAAAGTTGCTTAGGTTTCGTGTAATTCAAAATAAAAGTGGATGAGTCAAAATCATTGCAGTACATTAATGCAGTTGTTGGCACGTCAAGAAGAGTTACTCGAAGAGAATGAAGTTATTCGCATGTTTGAGCAAACGCTCAGTGCTGTTTCCTATCTGCACGACAATAATATTTTGCACAGGTCAATGTTATCCTTAACGCTTTGCAACAATTACTTTTTGAAAGTTTCTTTCTGTAAATGAGTGAGAATTGGTTTCCACATTTTTGTCAAACTGTTCTATTTTGTTCTGTTCTACTTTTCAACGGTTCTATTTTGTCCTGCACATCCCTTCTTGAAACTGTTCTCGTGCGCCCCTTGAACTGTTCGCTGTTATCCTGTACTGTCGTTTTAACTGCTTTCTTCTGTTCTTTCCTATTCTTGTTGCATTAATATAATGAAATAATAAGAAAGTTGACAATAATTAGGGCTGTGCACGCGAGGTACCCTGGCTGACGGACTGTGAAGCCTATGGGATTTGAAGAGAGAGAATATTGCCCACGCAGGGAATCGACCGCTCACATAAAACAGTTCAGAGAAGAATTAAAATCTGTTCTGTTTTGTGCTATCTCCACTCTTATTCTTTGAGAGCTTCTATGTTGTTCTTGAACCCCCATTATTCTGTTATGTCTTGTTGTGCATACCTTTTTCTTGAATTTGTTCTCTTCTCTTTCTAATAGCAAAACAGGAACAGAGCAAGAACGGAACAGTTTAATCGGAATAGAAACATCATCAGTGGCACATAATGTAAAGTTTGTTTTATGATTTGCTACAGGGATTTAAAGACGGCAAATATATTTCTTACAAAAGATAATGATGTTAAAGTTGGCGATTTTGGTATAAGTAAAATAATGGGAACTGAAACGCGAATGCAAGGAGCTGAAACAGTCGTTGGCACTCCATATTACATAAGCCCTGAAATGGTGAGTTCAATGAACACAATAAATGTCCACTGATAGTCCTTTTCAAATTGGTGCGTTGCTATGCATTCAAAGAATGCTGAATGGCATTTTTCAGCCGGCAATAAGATAGTTTTGGATGGCTGCAACCCCCATGTGATTTTTAATTTGTCTTTTCTTGTCGATTCATCATTTTTTGAAAATATATGAACATACATAATTGATCGTTTTTCATCATCAAGGGAATGCTGGAAGACAATTTTATAGTGCGAAGGGAAACCGTACAATGAAAAGAGCGATATCTGGGCACTGGGTTGTATTTTATATGAAATGATGTGCCTGCAGAAAACATTCGAGGGTACCAATCTGCCTGCCTTG
Source organism: Anisakis pegreffii (assembly GCA_035041965.1). Lineage (NCBI taxonomy): Eukaryota > Metazoa > Nematoda > Chromadorea > Rhabditida > Anisakidae > Anisakis > Anisakis pegreffii. Next base: position 106,997 of record JAPYMA010000667.1, on the reverse strand, counting down.
GTCAATAAAATTATGAAGGCGAGCTTTTCGTGTCATTTGCGAGAGTCTTTACGTTCTCCTGAATTAAACCACTGAAAGAGTTCTGTAGAACTAGATTTTGTGTTTTTTGCAACGAAGAGAATCATCACAACAGAAATAATTGAAGTTTAGATTTCATGCTGGTTGTTTCAGGGAGAGTATGACCAAGTTCAGGGCCCGTACAGTGAAGAGTTGAAATTGCTTATCCGAGAAATGCTCAAACTTGATCCAGAACAGCGGCCAACAGCAAAAGATGCCTTAAATATGATAAGAAAGAAGCAATTTGACGGTGCAAAGAATAAGAATACGACCGAATTCGCAGATGGTCTTCTGAACGAAAACATCGCACAGACTTCAACCAGAAGCGCCTTATATAAATTTGATGTTACTAATATCACTTTGAGTCCAGCTGTGCCAATGCCAACTAATATAAAAATCAAACAGGTCTAAATGTTTCCGAACGATTGTAGTTCATATCTATATCGTTTGTTTTAGGTCATCACTTCAAAACTGAGAGAAGCCCTGTTTCAGTTCATTTCGAACTGATCAATTCTCGCTCACTATGTAATATTTTGCAGGTAGCACTTAGCGAACGCCATCACCTGCTAGTGACAGCCGACAAAAATGTTTATGCATGGGGTGATAATGACCATGGTCAATTAGGTTTGGGTGATCGCATCTGTCGCACACAACCAATCCTTATTGACAGTCTTTCCGGCAAATCTGTATCTAAAGTGGCGCTCGGTATGACAATGATCATTACTGTTCCATATACACCTTGTTGTATTTGGAACAAGTGGTCAATTGACGACCATTTTCAATCATATGAAACTATGCTTAGAGTTGCCCGCAGACACTCGACTGAAAATAATTGCTTTCATTTTATTGCTGATCGTTTTTGTGCTTATGCAGCTCAATTTCATATGCACGATAACACACGAAGAACGTTGATGTAAATTGGCACATATTATGCTGATATAAATTTGTATTTCATTTCGTACAGCTGTAAGGACGACAATCTCTTTTCATATCAGTTCGCTCTGAAGAATCCATTAAACGATGCAGCTCCATTAAACAATTATAATGAGATTTTCATTGCTCATTGTTTGTGCTGATTGCTGTTTATAGGTGCAACATTCAGTTTGTTCTGCACTGAACGCGGTACGGTTCTCTTTTGTGGCAACGTCAAATATTGCGGTGACGGTTGCAAAGATCATGATGTATTGAAGCCAGCATTGGTTGACGCATTACTGAGGTCTGATTCTAAGCGTATTGCAGCCATAGCTATTCTGTATGGACAACGTTCACATTGGTATTACATTCATTAGTAAATCGGACTGTTTCAGGGTTGATGTTATAGATGTTGCATGTGGTGATGAGCATGCCGTCGTAGTTGCTGATGATGGAAAAGTATTTGTGTGGGGTAGTGGTATGAATGGACGTTTAGGCACGGGCAACACTGAGTTTGTTAGTACAGCTACACAGGTAATTAAGTCATATGCATCTCACTATTTGTTTTCCATTGTCATCCATGAATGTCTCAGTACTGTCCGATTATCGAAAGTTTTCGCATTGGTGAAGGCGTTTTGGCTCAACTGTAACAAGTGTCGGTTATAACTGGTTGATGAAAACTTCATTTGAGATTGCAATCCCGACACAACAGATGGTGGTGAACGTTAGGTGTGGTCCAGATGCAACGGTTCTTTTGACGGATTGTGGATCAATCATAGCAATGGGCTCAAACCATTGCAACAAGCTCAGTTTGAATCATCGTGAAGGTTTCTTCTCGAACGTCAACACATCAGTGGTACTTCATCATTAATCAGTTAAAAATCAAACAAATTTTTGTGAATTGCAATCAATTTGAATGCTGTGTGGAGCTAAATCGCTGAATTATTGTGGTATTCATCTTTCACGGTCCGATTCGGTCTTTTTTATTTCAACGAGAAATCATATTCAGGTGGCTGTTGAAGAAGCATTGACACCAACGTCAGTAAAGGCATTTTCGTCCCGGGTTGTTGACATTCGTTTGGGAAGGCGGCATAGTGGAGGTTTGCTATCACTGCACAAAGTTTCAAAAATGTACGAAAGAGTTGCTTATTCTTGGCAACTATTGCAGTTCTTCTCGAATCTGGAAACATCCATCTGTTCGGTGAAAACACTAATGGCGAACTGGGATTGGGCCACAAAAATCCTGTCTCTGGAACACATCGTCCAGTGAAGTCTCTTCTTTCAAAAACATGCCTTGTGAGAATTCTGATACCTGTCAAAATTGAAGAAACAATTCAAAATTAAGCAGTCGCAATTTGCACTTGTTTAGTCTCTTTTATTTTCATCGTAATTTAAGAGCACAGTAATGATTGCTCAACATCTTCAGAGGTTTTTGCATTTTTCTGATCGCATTATCTTGAATGAATTTCTTGTGATGTGATGCTTAATTGTAGATGATCGAATGTGGTGATGGCTTTTCAATGGCTGGTACAACAGACAATGAATTATATTTTTGGGGATCAAAAGGTCACCAAGTCCGCAGTAGACTGACTGTCGAAGATTTAGAAATAACGTGTTCTATAAACAGACCGGTTGAATCGGCAATATTGTATTAATATTATTATTGATTTTATGCACCTCTTTCTAAGGCATTCATAACACACGCACTCATCTTTCGATTTGAGTTCAGTTCGTTGTGGATATAGCATTGTATGTGGATATAGCATAAGCGAGATTGCTTTCGAAAGCGAGATTGCTTAATGAATTTTTAGTATGCTGCTTTTCGATGGCTCTTTCCATCCAGCAATACTCGTATTTAGCGCGTTTAGAGCTGAAGAAAGAGAAGTGAAGTCGGCATTGGTATCGAAACGACCCAGGAAGGGTGAGGACGTGTCCGAATCTTTAGAGAATCTTTTACTGCAACCGTCAATTGTGCTTAGGTTTGTTTTGTTATGATCGATCTCGTCTGATCACACTGAGAGGAATTATATGGAACAGTGCTTTTGCAATAGAAGGTGGTCGTTAAAACAAGAAATAAAATCCTTTCATTCTCTTCAGTGTTGTGAAAGAGTTTGAGTTCTCAATCACTGCTCACTCAACTTTACCAGAAACGTTAATCAAATGCGATTTTACTTGGTGATTAGATCGGCTGGTTAGACTGCAACCGTCGGTTGTAAAATCGTGCTTGTCAGCACGCACTTGCATCTCTGCTCCATTCTGTGTGAAGCATTATGCACGATTTCGTACATTGCAAAGCTACCTTCCAAATTGAACGATATGTGAATCCATTTGCGTATGATAAACAGAAAATAATTCATTTCAGTAATCATCAAAAAAACCAAACTTTTCTTCGATGGATTATTAGTTTTTTAATAAAACGGGAGGAAATTATGTGTCTTTCTTTGAGGTTGGAAGCAAACGACATTAAAAAGACTTTTATCACTCTGAGTGGCCTGGTGTGCTGGAAACGAAATGTGATGATTATAATTGAGACATCTTTGCTTCATGAACTGAAAAAAGGGTTGGTTGGTCGGATAACTTTTTTCAGTCTTTCAATTCATCATTCAGTACGTTTTAAGTTTTCTGCATTCCAGAGTGAGCGGAAAAATGTTGTTGTTTGTTCTACCACATTGCTTTCAATTACGTCTGTGCATATTTCATCCTTGAAGGGCTACAGAGTGGCTTAATTTTTTAAATTTTATGAATCATTTCGAATGCTTGAAAGTATTTCTGATGACGTTAATTGTAACCTGTAATCATTGTCAGTCTAAGAAGCAATCGCAGCGGTATTCCACGTTTGCGTAATCACTTTCGTCGTATCTCAGCACCTGAACTCAACAACGAGGCTAGCCGCGTTGAAACGTGGATCCAGCGTGAACTAGAAGAAGCTGAAGTTTTGCCGATTAATTTCAAACATGAGGTTACTTTTAGCAAGTTACAATTATTGCGTTTCACTTCATTAGCTGTTGAATGTGATAAAAACAGTGTGTTAATCGTTCCCCTATACTGCCTACAGGTTACTCCATGATTTAGCATCATTCACTCGCTTTCGGTTATTAATTATTAATTCAATAATCTGTAAGTACTCAAGGAATTCGAACATTTTAAATCATCGAGCTGCAAATTCATTGTGTCACTCATTAATGAATAAATATACGTTTTCAAACTGTTTAAGGGAATGATTTCTGCGGAAGTTTGAAGTTTCTATCTGCTTATAGGTGTGTAAAGGCTATGTTGCTTGAAGTGAGGAAAAAAAACTCTCCAATAATCTTTAACTGAGCGACTTAAGGAAGCTAAATGACTGAAAAAGACAGGAGATTAAAGCATATATAGCGTAATTCTTTGTCGGTTTCAAGCTCCATTTTATTCTCCTTTTAAAAATTCAGAGCGGAGTTCCTGGAAATTAAATTTCACTCCAGAAACACACCAAACAAGTTATTGAGATATTTTGCATTCGTAAGGAATGAATCAGTAACTCAAGAGGAGTGAGTAGCTTCAAAAAGCGTTTTGTTCGAAAGTAGCTGGGGAAAAATTTTTAGCCAAATGAGTGTTTGCTATACACTGGCATCAATTGATGATGAAAAAGCGTGCTTCCAGCAAACGCAACACATGCAAACGAGGAGTTTAACTGGATCGCAAGAAAACTCATGCGTTTCACCAGGCACGCCATTGTATGTGCCTTTTTCTTTATATGCTAAATCAGTTTATTGATTTTTGAAAAGAAAAGTTAAGTTTGTAAATTTTAGTATACATACTCCTTGTTCAGGGCTCAATCACCTAAAGTATCCGATCGTCAACTACTTGCTGATATAGATAATTTGAGGAAGCAAATAGACAGTGGCCAGGAGAAGAAAATATTCGAACTACAGGTAAGCTGCTTATCAATTTTAAGTAAATGCATACTTAAAGAATTGATGAAGCAACATCCGGCTCAAAAACTCCCTCCAAATCAGTGGTTCTCGTGTGGGGAAACTACTTCCGGGGGTAATTTGGGGGTGTAAGAGGGTAATTGAGGGGGTCGGCTAACTAACTTTCGGGCAACCGTTATGTGATGGTGTTTTCCCATTCGAGTATTTAAGCGCGATTCGCCCATGGTAACAGTCTTCTTTATCATATGTTCCAAGTATCTTCAGCTCGTTTAGACCTAAACAAAAGTCGGTTTGATGTATTCATAAGCATTTTGTAAGTTCTTTAATGTATTGGCTGACATCTTCTCCTTTGACTAGTAAGAAATGATTGAGTTAATTGGTGCACCAGAAAAGATCATTGGTTTGGTGCAAGAGCGAGTATTTTTGAATTCATCCGTTATTATCATTCGGTTGCACTGAAAAGTTTTGGTGTCTTTTAATTTCTGCATCTAATGGGATTATTGGTTCGTAGATGAACTTTTTGAACGATGTAACTGCTCAATGGGGTCACACGTATCTGGTTTATGACAATGTATATTACGCTGTGGTGGATATCTTGCGGGATTCTATATTGAAAATTGCAGTCGTCATATTTATGAATGTAATGTTTAGGCATGATGTTGGTTTCAACCATCTTCCAAGACTGCATTCGTGGAAACAGTAATTTCGTGTAGTGAACAGGGTGGGGAAATAGTGACAGCTTGACAGGTCACCGAAGAGGGTAATGGAGCTCCTGAGCGTAAGAACCACTGTTCTGAATGAAGATTTCATTACGAGCATGTTGCGAGTACCATTTCGATTTCCAGTTCGCTACCAAAACAATGAAATTATTTACAGTTTTTATTCAAATCAAGTAACTGATCAATTCTAATCAATCAATTTCAACAACAATTTTATTCTCGTTTATCAGAACAACAATAAAGAAGTACTGAATTTGCGAAATTACGCATGAACTTCAATGATACTGTACTGTGTTTGAAACTTGCGACTCTGTAAGAAACAACTTTACGCTATGAATAAGACGGTCAGCACTAACAGTAAGCTATGAATTCGAAGAAATGTTCTTGTCAAAAGTTTGACTTTCACGATGGCAATTCTGTAGAAAGGGAAATTTTTAAGGTATACTTCTACCTGCCCAAATTATGTGCTGTTTCTCAGTTGTCGCCCTTTTAACCTGTTTCAGGACAAATTGAGCGAATTAGAAAATCGTCGACAGCAAGGTAATGATTCAGCAACTGCAAATACATCGAATAAAAGGAGTATTCTTCGTAATAAGCTTTTTGAAAGCACCACAGCACGAACGTGCAGTTTGCTTTAAAAGCTTATTGAATATACCGTCGCATAAGTGAATGACAGGATGCCTTATTTCGGCACGACTCGGTCTGTCGGAATCAGCACTGCAAATGGCGTTTATCGTTATGAATGATTTCCGATTCTACACGCTGTCATCCGCTAAAAAGTAGCAGTCTTTGGTGTGGAAAGCTAAAGTAGCATCGAAGCGATAACAATAGCATTTGCGTTACTTAATTTTTTTAGAATAATTCATCAAAGCGATCTGAACTGATGATCTGTCATTTGTTTTTATCTTTACGTAAGCATTTCTGATGTGTTGCAATATAATGTTGCTGAATGTGAACGCAATAAATTTTGCGGTTGTGCGATAGACATTCGAATGGAATATTTCAAATATTATATATCCGATAAAGTTTCGCAGATGTGTCCGTTGTATGTGCAAGAGTACGCTAGAAAATTTTTAATTAACGACGTCAACTGCACATCTCTCGAATTCAGAGTGTTTGAGAACATTCATCAAACAACCAATTACAGTCTCAACCAGCATATTAGTTTCGAAAAAAAGTTGCAGAAAAAGAAACCTTGGCTATCAGTTTGTTCAAATTTATCCGACAGTTAACATCTGCGACTGTGAGATTTCACTAAATTGATGCTCATCTGCATAAAAATGACGTTACACCAACATGATGATAATTGTTGCGAGAAGCGTTATAGTGAATTTTGCCGATTTCCCCACCTCAGTTGTGCATACGAATGAGTTTGTTTTTTACGCATCGCTGCGAACGGAGGATGGGTTACTGATGTGCATACTCATAAATATTACTATTAGAATTAAATGAATGAATGCTCCTCTTTTTGCTGACACTTTATTTCGTCCCACAGTGCACAAATTTCTCCTGAACTTGTTTATTCTTTAGCCATTTGAAAGAATAAAGTTATAGGTCGTAACTTTACGTTGACTGATGAAAAACATTCAGTGGGCAGTTCCATAAAGAAGTTTTTAAACTGTTCAAAATAATGAAGGATGTTTGAAGATATGTTGAACTGTTGATAACAAAAACATTCTGATTAAAAGTTGCCGTAAAGTTTTGAAGTTTCACGCTTACTTCATATAACCTTGACGTAACATGTGCAATGCGTGTGCTTTCGTGGCATTACTTTTAAGAAAAACAACATTGATTGAAGCATTATCGCTTTCAAATGTAGTTATTTATCGTTCTTTCACATAATGGCTGCGTGAACTGAAAAATGCAAGGAACAGAACATGACAAATGTGCTGGTTTTGCAGTAGCACTGGAAAAATACCCTATCATCATCACAGAAGGAAGCTGTCTTTCGTTGAAACGGTTATTGTTGGTGTTGATGTGTGAGTAGCGATTCGAATACAATCGTTCATTGGGTTAATAATGTCAGCTTATAGAATAAAATGTGCAGCATTCATCAACATATCCATCGATGTGTATGCTTTCTGGAAGGCAGCAATATGAAAATCTGATAATGGAAACAAGTAATCCAATGAGAACTAAGAATGGTTGATGAGGCGAAGATGAGAACCAGATGGATGATGAGTGAAGTGAATGTGAAATGAACGATGAGAAAAGGATGAAAAAGCTTATCAAGCAAAGAAGAATCAAACGAGCAGCAACGGACCAAACAAACATTTAGCAGCACGAAACTAACACAGCAGACCACAACAGCACTGCTGGTAGCATCGGCCAGCTAGCTAGCTCAGGCTAACGACGATAAGAGAGTGGAGACGACATGAAGGCGGAGTCCCAGCCGAGTCACCCATGTGAACAACATCGATTACATATTTCAAGAAGCACCATCAGCAGCAGCAGCAGCAACAACAATTTTCATTGCGCAAGTGCGGGTCGGCATGCAGCCAATGCAATATGCGCTCACCATAGCCATTATCCTTCTGGTGATCGTGCTTTCTGCGATTGTTATTATTTCGATAATCCGCTGTCGGAAGTCGAAGTCGAGTTATGAGCTAACGGTGGCTGTCACTCAGAATAAACGACCTCAAAAAGAATTCTATGTATGAATGTAATTCCGTGTAATTTATTAATTAATTCATTCTACGAAACAGATGCCACAAAAACCGTAAAAGCAGCAGCACAATGCGTCGTTTTTCACCAGCCCAACTGCACACAATACTGTTTATTTCTGCCTGAATAAGCATCATTTACATGACTTCAAAGTGCGACCATTCGTTTGAAAATGTGATCGAAAAGGTGCCTCATAGCGTGATCAATTAATTGTTTCGATCAGTTAATAGCTACTCAATGTTGATCATTATCGTCGTTATTAAATAAATTTTGATTTGGATTAAATAATGAAATAGCTAAACGCTCAGTCTGTCATATGGCAACATTTAAGATTTGTCAATATGTTACTTTTTATTCGGTTCCTTCTCATAACTTCCATAGCCTCACACTGTATTCATCTCAACGCATTCATGCCAACGCATTTATCACTGATTCAACTCTTCCTCAATTATTCGGAACAACACCAAAGATTCATCTGCCAAACGCGGATTGCTTAATATAACAATCACGTTTTTCACAATCACTTCGATTAACGACCAACGCAGCTTTGAAGAGTTGCTAATTTCTATGAATTCCATCGCACTTTCATCCTCATCATCACCAGCCTAATAAACGCTGTTATACAAGGACACTTGTTAATGTGTTGACCAAAAGGAATGGCTGACTGATGAATTGAAATAGCATGTTGGCAATGATTTCATGCAGGAAACTGGAGAAACATCTATATTGGATGAGTAACTCGAATCGTATTTTCTAATAAACTTCATTGAACGCTTATCAATTTCTGAAGAGTTGATGAAGTGTTTATGTTGATGCAGGCATCTGAAAACGCTCCTTAGAAGTGTTCATAACTGGATGGATACGTATTTGATTGGTGAACCAATGCATCGCAATTGATCACAATTATCTTGATCACAACAAAACTGTAAGTATGTTCGATTGAAAAAAATGAAGCAGTTTTCAGTTTCAAATCTTAATGCATCAATGCTTTACGCTTTTCGTGAAGACAGTAATGTGCAGTTGACATTATTCGTTACTTTTTTCGTTGTTTTTTTAATGACTCCATTGATTTTATGTACTGTAGAATAATCAGACGATTAGGTCTGTAGTTTACTGTTTGGAACGTATCACGCTGATTCGCCTCAACTTTACCAAATAGGTGAGTTGAGAATCTTAAATAAGGTGCAGTAGAAATGAATAGAATTCCCGAGATTCTGATAAATTATAATACTTTTGGTCGATGAACTTTTCTGTGCGATCTCAGAGATTATTTCGACATCTGGGGATGAAAATTTCGTGGAAGAAAAACCGTGGAAGTTCAATGTATAGTGCGTTTAATGTATGAATGAAGCGGGTCAGTATTTTAGTACATAGGTCTGAAAACACATGCATTTCATTTAGAGCTATTCATCATATTGCAGTGATTTATTGTTAATATTCACATGTATGCTGTCTTTCTCAGTGCTTAAGCTCGCTTCCATTCACGTTTAGAACTGCAAACTGCAGAGATTATGTGTTACCTAAGAGAATTGGTACAAATGAAATTTGACGTTGCATCCACGAAATGTGATATTAACAAGCACTTTTCAGGTGAATGAAATGTGTCCATTGACCATTATGCATATCGCTTGCATGAGTGTGAACTATTCATAAGATTCAATTGTTAACATTAATCCTCAATAGATTAAGAAGGTTTTCTTTGTTCATTTGAATGTTTATGGTAGTTTTTTGCGATATTTCCTTTCAATCACATCTTTTCGCTTCGATTCGTTTCAATTTGATGCATTTTGGAGAATGCAATGCGCGCCTGTTCACGTCTTCCTTCCTAGAGCAAATGCTTTCGTCTTCTTGCATCTGCTGAAATACCTGAGCAATGACGGAAGCAATTTTAATATAATTTATTGTATAATATAGCTGTGCATAACACTAACTGCGCAAATGTATGTGCATGGTCTTTAATGATCGATAAGTTGCGTAATGATCCACTTGGCCGATGCTTTTTGATATCTTTTTACTTACATAAATGACAAAACAAAATGTAATGGCTAACCCCCATCTACGTATGCATAATATTTTGTGTTAAATTCACATATTCATATTTATCAATAATCCAATTAGAAAGATATGTTCACCGTATAACAGTCCTATGTCTGATGCCTATAAACAACTAGTTTTGTAAAGAAGTTCTGTTGAAAAATATTCTGCAACAGCGGTATTCTGCGTAATTTCTCCAAATTGTCGGAACACCTTTCAGCGTCGTATCCGTAACATTTTGATCTAGCACATTTCTCCGCTGAATAGCCACATCACTTTATTGTTCACACAAGACATGGTAATGTCCGAATCCACTTATATTCTGTCGCAAACCGTATATCAGCTATTTGGGATTATCGCTGAGATATAGGCATATCCAGGGCTTCATTTTATAAATAGAACATCGTGACAAGCATCTTTTTCACGTGAAATGGTTGAATATTACTTGTAAAGGGATTCACGTTACTGGAAACAATCAGTTTGAATGTGACAGATTCATGAATTTCTCAAAGTGAATCAGAGAGCCGTACAGTCAAGTTCGTCTGCCCTAATAGCTGTGAAAGAGAAGGGAATTACAGAAAGACAACGGGAAACGTTATTCTTTTCTGTCTACTCATAAAGAAATGATTGCTTGTCAGATCATGCGAATAAGCCTGCTCTTTGCAGTGCCTTTCAAACTTATCCCTTGTGCTACTACAATATCAAGAACAATTTTTACGCATATAAAGTATATAAAAGGGCATGTAATAAATGCATTTGTCCGTAACACTATGGGAGGGTGAGCAGTTGCCTGGCCCAGTGTGCTCCAAATCAGTTGGAAACTGGCAGATTAGACGTGTCAAGAGAACAGCACGTTAAAAAAATGAATGCAACATCATATCGTAAGGTCAAGACAAAAGTTCAGTAACTTGTTCTTTGTTCGAGAGCGTACCGATGCAACACTGAATAACGAGAAAACAGCTGTAACAAAATGATACAGGTGTGTTGATGGTGCTACTCAAAACGCGTAATTAGGTAAATGTTAATGGATCTATGATCGTTGGAGGATGGCGGTCTCGCAGAATGATGGATATGTTTATGTGCAGCATCGAATTTAAGATAAACATGCATTGCATGTGCATTGATAAGCATGTAAACACACACTCATATCTGCTTGAGTCTGAAACTGATTTTGTTGTGTTTACGATGTAAATATATTCACAAACAATTTTACAGTTTTATTTCTTAACGCGATAGGAAATTTGCATTGCACTTTTGGGCAGCATTGATCACGTTTCTTCACTTATGGAATTTACCAATCGTGAAATCATTCATTCGGCTATTCGTTACGCTGTCAATTCGTTCTCTGCATTTCACTTCTGAAAATGTTCCTTGTCGATATTCTGCCCATTCAAATCATTGATACTATCTGTATCTTGGGGAATAATTCGGTTCTTTCTCGTCCCATTCCATGAAATCGCTCATGATTTTTGTATCTGACCTGATTGAGATCTGAATCCACAATTTAATTTGTTCATTGCTTTTAATCTTGTGAAATAAGAAACATGAGACAAGTACGAAAAACTCTACCTTCATAATAATAATAAGCAATTACGTAACCGTAATGTGAAGGCTTCTTCCATATGCAGTTGTTCTGTTAGGGTTGAAAAACGCCAGCTTAAAAATGGACTGTGAAACGGATCAAATGAAATGACTGTTGTCAGCTTTCAGCCAAACCATATTCTCAGTCTTGATTTTCTGTGTACTCAACCCGTCCGGCTCAGATGTGTACGAAAATGCGTGAATAAGTGTTCAGCGAGTAATGCTCGTCCTATGACAGTTCGAATCATCAATGAATTGCAGAACATTTGCTGGTGAGATTATTTTTTCGAATGAATCTGACACGCGACATCAGGCTATTTTTCGGCTCGTAAAGTTCATTTGCTACCGACCGAAACCGAATGCGGCTGATCGGTCAGTGACCGTAAAAGACGAATTTCGGTGGCGACTGACCGAAACCGGTCGACACGGTGTTCGTTGAGTGCTCAGCGAAATTACTTATTTGTTTCAGGATGAAAAACCGATACTGAATGGAGGACTGAGAATTGAGGGAATATTCTGTCGAATATGTCGCTGCAATCAAACGAAACAACGAGAACTGCGTGAAGGTCAAAGGTCCATTCGAAGTGCTTTATTTTTCGTTTGAAACGTTAATATGAAATGGTACTTTCATTAGTTGACAATTCGAATTCAAGTTCAGCTAAGTGATTCTGAGTAACAATATTCGCCAGAAAAATGCTTTTGCCTTACAAGCGAACAATGTCATAAGGTATATATTGCCGTACTCAGTTGTGTGATGATGAAATTGTTGAAACCTTTTTAAATGGTTTTACTGCATCATTCTCATGAATCTGTTTTCGAATGTATATTTGCATATTGCTCACTGGAACAAACGTGTCATTTTATTGTTTTCTTTTATTTCTGTATCATATTGAATGTAGTTTTGTGCTGATTGTTTCAAAATCCGTCAAATAAATGATTATATGACCAATCGAATTTTTAGTTTTTCTTTTTTCGTTGTAATTTTTGGACAGAATGACCTTATGAGGTGCATAAATACTCATGCATTAACGGCAGAAGTTGCTACACTGCTCTGTACTTTCAACCCGATTTCATCCATGCGTTGCAGCTATCTTCTGCTTTTTGCTGCTTTGTATGAATAACTTTGGTATTGCGATTTAAAGTGATTCTGTTCTTGTGAAGAAGTATGCGAGTCATTTTTTAGCACTTCAAAAATCATCTTAGGTTTTATCAGTAATTCCCATGAGTAATACTGCAATCTCCACAAACGAAATTCTCGGCTTTCACACGAGTTTCATTATCAACAGTTAATTACTTCTGTTCAGTGTACTTCGAGTTGCTGAAAGTACCATGGTTCAGCTCTCTGAAACTCATTTTCATTTCTTGGTAACCACATAATCGATCGTAGTATGACAATCTTACTGAAGGGGTACTCCTCAATCATGAGTGACGCCCTTTTAGGAGCAATGATAATTGGGAGGTTGATTTGTTTGGTTTATATCCGGAGAGTTTCTCATCTGGAAACGCTTTTAAAGTCGTATGTGCAATCGAGAAATACTAACAAAGCATAATTTGAAGTATGAAAGATATCTCAATTATGAGAGGGGAATGTTGCTAAAATCCAATGCTAGTAGTTCAGTTCTGAGGAATGAAACATCAAATTGGTTTTTCGAATGATTTTGAGCGTAAAATGAACAACAAATAAGGATGTTGTTGTTTTTTTGGTGGAATTTTTTGACATATTAATGTAGGTTTCTGAATAAATGCAATCAGTTTATCCAGCTGAGCTCTTATAGATGTAATGTAAGTACAAATTTACATTGCTTAATGCTTCGTGCAACTATGATATAGTACATAAAGGCGTACAGTATATTCTGTACGCTTTTATGTCTTATATCATGGTTCCACGGATTCAAGAATTCAACGACAAGAAGAGAGTCGAAACTGTTCTGTTCTATTTTTTAGAATAGAATAGGGACAGAATAACTTGACTGGAATAGAAACATCACTAGTCGATAGTAAAGTAATTCTCTTGCTAGAAAAGCGGGTGAAAACAGAATGAATTGGGGAAGGCGAAGCGTTCATCGTTGAAGGACTTTCCTTTGAGTGTTTTAAAATGGAGCACATTAGAGCATCATCTGCATTAGAAATTGTAATGCAGCATAATATGTCGATGGAAATTGCCAAACGGATAATAAACCAAACATCGAATCATGCATATACACCAGTGGTCATCAAGCTTCGCTTAGCTTTATTGGTGATTCGATGCAGCAGTATTCAACAATATAATCATATTTACAGTTGTCAAAGTAAACGTTACCTCAGTGCAACACTTCAAGAATTCACGAACAAAAAGAAGAAACGGGCCTGTGAGAAATATACAACACTTCTTTAATTCAGCTGTTTAGTCAGAAAATCAATTTTGTAATGATAAACCATCCTGAGACTAAAGCATAAGTCATTCTTCCGCCTGCACTTGCTTTGCATATTCAAAACGACCAGTCTGATTGTACGATTCGAACGTCTCTCATTCGAAAAGCATTTATGAAGATTTTTGACATAATCAAATGCACGTCATATTTCCCTCAATTGTTGGTTGAAGGCGTTGTCCAATTCCTCCAAACACCTACTTCTATAATTATCGATTCTATTTTCACGAAACATACATATGCTTAAATTGTTCGCCTAACCGCACTTGTTCAACGTTGGTTCCCTAAAGACGGTCGATGCGTTTCTCCAATACTTTTCAAACAAATCATGCCTTCAACATTCCAAATATCGGCTAGTGATTTGTGCTGCTTCCTCGTATTTCTCTCATCTCATCATGTTTTACACTTAAATATATCTGTTTCTCATACCCTCATTTGTACTTAATCGCTTCTCCACTATATGCATCCTACATTTCAAATATCAATCCTTAACCACTGATTGTGCCTATCACATGTAACTCACTAATTTTTATTTCAGACATGATGCTTCGTTATGTGGGTCATCTCATTATGACAACTTTATACATTTGAAATTTACTTCTTCATAGCGATGTTCAATTATCTTCTGCTCACATTCGTACAAATTTGTTGCTTATCAAATGCGTTTAAATTCGGTACGATACATTTTTGATTATTTCCATGATGAAACAGCGTCAATTGTCATCAGTCAGTGATGAAAATATTACGGATTTGTCCAAATCAAAGTGGCTCACATTATGAGCGTCGCATATTTTCTCCTCTCTTTGCTTATGCCAAATCATAACCAAGTTAAGCTATTGGACGAATGTTCAGTGTGTCTACGACGATTAACGTCTACAAAAGTGCACCAAAAACATCTTAATAAATCCTCATCAGTCGTTCAAAACGATTGCACTGAATGCGAAAAGTAAACAGCAACGGATATTTGTACAATAACGAATTTAAAAATTGAAATTAAACCACTCAATTGATTGCGCGCATATTCGTTATTGTTTAATCATCATCCTGTAGAATGCACAGAGAAATGTTGTAAAACTATCTTTTTATCTGTGCAAAGAAATGAAAATATAAAGTTGAACTTATATACTTCAAATCAATCAAGTAATGCTGAATTCGTCGTTTGGAAATTAATTCTGAATGTTCAGGTGCTGTGTTAGACGAGAAAAGTGATGCACATCTCGTATTAGCAATGGACTACGCTGTCGATTGGCTCAATGCTCATGAAAGTCAACAGCAACATATTGAATATCAAATCGAGTTTGTTCGTTCTGAAGACTATTTCGATGCAGTTACATCAGGTTTCTCGAACTCGCTCTTAAATAAATCTTCGACTATTTCCACGTCAATGAGTCATAATCGATTGAATATTGTCGCTGCTTGCGCGGAAAGCCGGCATAATAGATGGTGTGAATTGAGTGAAGAGAGTGTGTGAACAGATTTGAAATTAGCGTGCAATGGGCCAGTGTAATGTGGTGTTGCAGGAAACGGAAAAATGTTGGGCATGAAATTTCGCAGTCGGAGACCCCGAGAATGTGTTCGGCTCCAAAATAAAGTCGGAGACGGGGAATTTCGGGGAAAAAACTCAATCTCGCCTCAGTTTCCTTCTCCGATTTCCGAATTTTCGTCGAAAGCGGAATTTTTGAACTGTAATCAGTAGGATCTTCAAAACGGAAATTTTTTGTGCACAAGAATTGAAACAAGCAATCTCTAAGATAGATCAGAGAGAGACAACTGTGAAGCCACTATGCACTTTTGACAACAACATTTTATTCAACAATCACGTCAAAAAATAAACAAATACACTTCATCTTAGAGATTGCTTGTTTTGATATTTTAACCGCTTTCCGTTCCCTCTGGCAAATGATATTTTAACGCCACGCTGCTTCTGATCAAATCTTACTCTGTTGAGCCGTTGCAGCGTAGACATCATCGCAGTTACATTATCCGCCAACAACAAACTGTTATATAACACAATCACGGCATCCCGAAGAGTTCAACTGAAGGATTCGCATATGGGGCCCAGGCAGCGCATGAAATGATGCTCAAAATCTTCTTGATAGAAAGTGTTCAGTTGAATTTTGCTAAGAAAAATAGAAAGTGTTCAAGAAATGTAAAAATAGAGGGAAAATGAAGAGGGCTCAGTTTCGACAAGTGTAATATCAATCAAAGATGTGCATCAAACGGCTATTTTCACTTGGTGAAATTGTCCGAAAACAGTTTTCAATCTTTGGAAAAGTTCTCGAATAGATTTATAGAAGGTAGAATTTTCGGAACAAAAAAGCATCAGTTGACGTAAAATTTCAGTGTGTCGTTTGTTAGAACACGAGAAAGTGGTTGCTTTATTCGGCTCTTCTAACATGTTGCTCAATGATCATATCGAGAGGTTGGCTAATCAGGTACCTTCAATAATGCCTACTCTCTTATGACAGGTACTGGAAAACTGCAAACATCCAAAACGGTTTATTGAAGACAGTGAACAACACACTATAAAATGTATCATCTTCTGTTTCATTTAGACTGTCCTACAATGGAATTTCGTAAGAGCTGCGTTATCGAAAAAACAGCTGGTATTTTTCATTAATCACTTGATGTCAGCGATCAAGATGAGAATGTTATTTCAAGGTTCAAATACCCTTCTTTAACGTTGCTGATGATGTGCGCAGCTCAGATTCAACCAAAACTTCGCCAGCAAAAATCGATCTCTTTCCTGGTGCATACCTTCTCAAGGCTATAACTGATTTGCTCACGCACTGGCGGTGGAATCGGGTCATAGTGATCTATTCGGATGCTAATCGTTAGTTGCTTGATTCTTAACAAGAAAGTCAGAAAACATATGCACATGAGAAAAAATCTGATATGAATTCGTGAATCAATTCGGCATTTTGCAATATCAATCAGTTATCAAGACAATGAACGATTCTAACTGAAAATATCATGCAATGATGAGTGTCTCTTATTAGGAATGAAACGCCTTGAACCGTTTCTGGAAAAGGAACGCTTTAAAAGTGTTCGCTTCAGTTTCGTTAAAATCTACCAGTCGGATTATCTGAAAGCAGCCAAAGAGGTATGTAATCAGAGAACAACTATTGATGCAATCGTTCTTTTTCAAAAACCTGTCCAAAGCAGTTATGCATTGCATGAGTGATAATTGTTGATTGACTACAGTATTCGTCAAAAATTTTTTCCACCTAACACTTATCGCTTTCATTTTTACCCCCACACAACTGATGAGCGCTTTTTGAGTGCCGATCTTCGTTTTCATGTGAAACATAAGGAAGATTCTCCCCTCTTGTAACCTTCCGTTTGCACTTACAATTAGACATTAAAGTCGGTTCATCTGGATAGTTCCTAGTTGACATGAAGTTTCTGCTAGCATCATCACAATTGTTAACTGCACACCTTCAGAAGATAACTACTAATGGATGAGGCGGCATTTACGTTCAATTTTACGATTGCCATCATATTTTGCCTAATACTTGATCAGAAATGCTGGAGTCCATGCTTTTTGGCCTTCATTAACACAATGATCGATTTTTCAATTAAAATTGGATTGGGATCAAAATGACCGGAGTATGCGATCTAGGGTCAAACTCCTTATTCGATGTACTTTTTTATGCAGTAGATAAATTGGTTTGGTAATTACTTAGAGACATTTATATCCTCAGCAGTGAATAGCATTTTGTTTCGAGAGAAGTTTTTGCTGATAAGAGCGCAAAAATATTCGAATTGCAGGTTGAAGAGATGGAAGAATGCGGCTTCATGAATCGAAAGGACTGCCCAGAATTTAGCCGAATTCTGTTGGATCTTGATCCCGCGAACACATACCAGTTTCTTCTCGCTGTATGCATGTTTTTCACTGCAAATTTTCAAGGATTTAGAAGTAGCAATTAGCGGACTATTTTTGTTCGGTAGCGTTTTAGCGATGACTCCTGCTATTTCTTTCAACTACCGGCACCTTTTTCAATAATTTTCGTCAGCGGCACTACTAACGGAATAAAAATAATTTTTTAGCGAATCAGCGATTGGTGGAGTTACTTTTTTTCAGTAGTGCATATCACTGTTTATCTATGACCAGTGACGTAGCCACTGGTCATAGATAAACGGTGATAGGGAATGTGCTTAAACTGTGTTTAAATTAGTCTGGTTGCAGAAAGTATCTGAATTTTGGGATGGATTTTTCGACGTTTATTTTTTCTTCTTTCCCTTTCCTCCTTCTTCTTCTCTGCTCCCTCTTATTTTTCATTTTTTCCAAACTGCAGTGAAAGAGCGGGAGGGGATGGCGCCCGTTGTGCTCATTCATCCCTATTGGCTATGCTCATGAGATTCGACTTTTTAATTTTTCAGGCCCTTCAAGTGGGATTAATCGAACTGAAACACTGGTTTATGTTCACATCAATAGTAAGCTTCCTGGCAATTCTTATAGCGTGCGCATTTCTTCTTTCGATTCTGAATTTTTCTGCGGTCAAGAATTCTGATGAAAGGTGCACATTAGTGAGTGCAGAAATTTCTTCACGTTCTACGAAATTTTTTCCGTAATTCTCTAGTCCAATATTTTCGCATGAAATGTTTTTCTACAGGATATGAGAACGCTTGATATGGAATTGTTCCGGCACAATCATGCGCGTTTCATCGCTGTTGACACGATCGATCCAAAGTTTATCGCGGAACAGGCGAATGCCTTCAATTACTCTTCATTCGTTACATACATCACTGAAAGATGCACACATTGCACATACGCAAATCGAAATATTCGTACTGTAAGTTAAGAATTAACTCTTCTTAAATCCATCTTTAAATAGTATTCTGATTGCGTGAAAACTTTTTCTCAAATCTGCCCAGATCCTCATCCAACAATCTGCCCATCGGCATTTTTTTTTCATAGTTATTGTCACCGCATTTGTTCGACAACCATTCTCCTCATATCATTGAGAATAAATATTTGTTTGTTTTGTTTCGCATCATCAAGGCCGTTCAATGACACAAACAAGATTAATTTGCAGTCAGAGTCAGCACTGATGTTTGATGCCGTTTTGATGGCAGCAGATGCAATCAAAATTCTGAAAAGTGACGAGAAGATAACAACACGATGCCGATCACCAAGTCATCCACATCGCGCATTTACGAGTGGCACAAAACTTATTCATGCATTAAGAAATACGGTAAATACTCCACTGAATTACCATAGCTGTATGCTAAAGTATTTTTGAATGAAGTCAACTGTTTGATGCTGACGCATAAGGTTAATGATCATTGTCCAGTTAGCCAATACCGCTCCGGTTGGAACATTATATGCATAAAAGCAAAAACAGATTGAGTTGCAATTCTTGTAATGAAATTTTATGTAGTCAGTAGTACTTTGTATGTACACTGACCAATGAAGATCTTAGTTTTGACAGATAATATAGGAAGAGTCCAATGAAAAGTGTGAAAAAGTGTCTACAGTAAAACAGATCAACTGGAAGAGTCTCGGCAAGGTAACTGGAAGGATGTCAATAAATTATCAATTCAAACACAATTGCAGTCACACAAATAACGTATCAGCATATTTTTTGTCAAGGGACTCAGAAACCGTTGACATCGTTTTTTCTATGCCAATCAGCAGATTATCCTTGTGTTGATATTTTTGAGTTCTTCAACTGAAAAAGAGTTGACACATGGTCAGATTGTGGTTGCATTCGAATGGCTAATGTATCCGCATCAATAATGTTTCCATTTCAGTCAAAATATTCTATTCCTGTTCTATTTCAAGGAATAGAACAGAACTTCCCAAGAAATGGACGCGAAGCACAGAACGAAACAAAACAACTGAAGGGCAGAATAAAGCACTTTCCCTAAAGTGTGGAATAGAAACATCATTAGTCGACATGCTAGTCGAGTGCTTTTTCGTCAACACTTTTCCACATACTCTCTCGAAAGCGCTAGATATTTCGACAGTTTTACGCTGTGCCCAAGGAACTGCTGCCACGTTTATGGATACCTCAAAATACCAACCAATATTTCAGAGCATTAACGGATTAACCGGGGATCTTCGTCGGATAAGTGGCGATCCTACGCATTGTAATTTCTCGTTCAGAATTCTATTGCTTGGATATAATGGAACTATTGACGATGTAAGTTATAAGAGCTTTTTCGAATAAATTTAATGCGAATCAAAACAAAACATGTTAGGTGTCATCATGAGTTGATGGAGCTTACTTTAAAAGGGAACATGGAATGAAATGCAAACCATGGAATCCCGAATTGATTCGTCTGAATTCGTTCATGAAATTCAATTACGATTCACCGGTAAGCTATCGCATAATTTCATTGGTATGAGGATAAATGTTGCATCATCAATCAGCTTGCTAATGAATTCTTTTGCTTCTTCGATTCGTTCATCCCGCATCACTCATCCACACCTAGATCGGCTTTTGGGAACCCGAAAGTGATGTTCATGTGAATATGTCACGTGATTCTCGTGCCCAGTTACAAAGAAACGTGCAGGTTTCTGATGAACTGAAGCCGCATTTCAGAGTGACTACGATCATGGTTAGTTTTAGCACTCGTTCATTTTTCATGTTGCGCTGAATAAATGTCCAGTTTATAAATAAGTGAGACAGCATTTCAGATATCCCTTTCGTGGATTTTCCTTAAAAAATGTTATTGTGAAAATATTTTGATCGAGTGGAACTGTTGAAAGGAGTCATGTTTAAAAGCCATATGACAACCTCCTCCCACTCACCAGGGCTTTCTTGGAATCTTCCTCCGTGGGTGCACGTGCGGGAGAGGGATTCATTGAACGGTTACGCCACTGGTCAGAATTATCAAATTTCTGTAATTTTATGTTCTCATATTTCTAAAATGGAACGGGATCACGACTCTGAGCATGCTCGAGATTAAGTCCGAGTGCAAGCCTAAGCATGAGCCTGAACTTAAAGTGACAATCTGAATCTGGGCCTTATCTTACTTGACAAAATACATTTCGACCAAATGTTGTGCAGTAGCGCCGGTTTATTCTTCTGTTATCCTCATGAAAGAGGTTGAATTTGGACGTGACGATTATGAAAATGGTCATAGCTCGACTGATATCAGTAATTGCTTGCCAAAATGTATATATGTCGAAAACGACGGATTTTTAACGAAACCATCATAAATTATTATTAAGCATTTGCAAGTGCTTTATTGTTTTGTAAAGATAATGTTGAATAATATGTTGATTAGTTGTTTTCAAAAGTAAGGAGGCATTTGCAATCTCGTATTCATTACTGCTATCTAACAAACATTATTATATGGTTTATACGTAATCGACCCAATTTCGTTTTTGACGGTTTTTCAAAATTCGGAACTGCAAAATTGGATTTTGTCAGATTCTGGCTAACCTAATTTTTCGTTGGGTTAACATTATATTCCAATTGGGCTTTTGTAGAATAGATTTCAAATGAAGAAGAATTCTGAGACTCACTTCAAGCCTTCACTGAGTCTTAAGTTCATCTTCGAATAGATTCACTCTGAGTCCGACACTCACCTCGTGCTCAGGTTGAGATTAATCACAAAGCTGCAGTTCATTGCGTGTACGGGTTGAGGGTCATAATGAAGCTGAGACTCATCCCAGGTTCACACTGAATCTGAGACCTTAGGCTGAGTCTTCTCACAGGAACGATGCTCAATCTGCGCGTACGTTGCTAATGATGATATTTCATTATTTAGAGTCCTTGGTCTACGCGGTATTATTGATTCGTTGAATTGCAACAGATTTTGCATGTTCTCTAATCTCGCTTTTCAAGTGGGCTCAAGCAGCCTCTTGCCGGGTGTTTCTTCCAACTTTTTTGTAATGAGTCACGCGATCGCAAGAGAATCATATACCGAAGTTCCCACGAGTGCACTCACGAAAGGGGGAGGGAAGGATTGGTCAAGGTTTCGAACTTTAATGCATATAATTGAATCGATCGTTTGCAATATTTTCGTTAAACGTTTTTTAGGAACGACCATATGTTATGCTGAAGAAGAACTTCTATGAATTGAATGAGAATTCTCGTTTAGAGGGATTTTGCATCGACCTTCTTGCACAACTCTCTCGAGATCTTGGTTTCACTTATACTATTCGTCTAGTTAAAGATAGAAGTTATGGAAACGACATTCATGGCAACGGAACTTGGGATGGTATGGTTGGTGAAATTCTACGTGGAGTAAGTCGATTTGGTCGAATTGTACATTCAAAATGTCATTATTTACAAACTTTTTCAGGAAGGTTTTTAATAGACGTCTAGCGTAGTTGTGGTTTTTAAGATGCAGAAATTATGTTTTTTAGGAAGCAGACATGGCTGTGGCACCTTTAACGGTGAACTTCAAACGAGCCGAGGTTGTTGATTTCACGAAACCATTTCTTTCGTTTGGCATCAGCATTCTTTTCAAGATACCTGCCGATAATCAACCAGATGTTTTTTCTTCACTAAATCCATTGCCACTGCAAATATGGATATGTATCCTCGTAGCGATATGTGAGATTCATTTATTCATAGCAGAGTTTCATATCGGTCAAAAACGTTTCATTTAAAAACGCTTAGAAGATCAAACTTGGCTCGCCCATTGTACACATTGATCATTAAGCACGTATCTCTTTTTAGAAATATGATCTGTTGATCTAATCGAATGACAATCTTGTTTGGTGGCCAATTTGCGTGCACTTGAACCCTTTCATGGAAAATCATTTTTAAGGAATCAAAATTGTTTCTAATAAAAGTGCCTAACTCAAGCATGTTCAGTCGGTCTAACACTTGGTATGTACACAGTGGCACATTTAACACCGTACGAATGGAATCTTAACTTTTCTTGTTGCACTGCTCACCAACCACATCCAGCAGCACAATTCTCGTCTTCAACTTCACCAGTTCAACTGTCCAATAACTACAGCTTTTGGAATACACTATGGTAGCAAAAGATAATTGTTTCACTTACTGTAACGTTTTTTGTTCAGGCGCGTGGCACTGATGCGATTATCAAATTTGCATGTGCGATTATCAAACTTTAATGAACTTTTTGGTTCACAAAAAATGAAGTAGTTAATAGGAAATAATTTTTTCAGGTACGTAATGAGTACAATGCTAAAAGGCGGTTGTGATTTTGGACCACGAGCCGTTTCAACCAGACTGCTTGGTGGTGTGTGGTGGGTTTTCACGTTGGTTATTGTTTCTGCCTATACAGCCAATCTAGCGGCCGTGTTGACCGTTTCAAGACCATTCATCCCGATAAAGAACTTAGATGACCTCGCCAATCAATCAGCAATTTCATACGGTATCATTCGAGGTGGATCTACTATGCAGTTCTTCCAGGTTTCCATTAGTCTCTTAACACATTGAGAATTGTTCTTCATATTCACAATAATAATCAGACGATCTCAGAATGTTATTCTAAATCAATTACTGCCAAAGAATGCTTCGGCAT
Organism: Anisakis pegreffii; assembly: GCA_035041965.1. Taxonomy (NCBI): domain Eukaryota; kingdom Metazoa; phylum Nematoda; class Chromadorea; order Rhabditida; family Anisakidae; genus Anisakis; species Anisakis pegreffii. The sequence continues at coordinate 83,255 of JAPYMA010000667.1, read as the reverse complement.
AGATCATTCATGATATATACCTATCGCTTTACACTATTGAAAGTATCGTTCTTTGGTATATTGCCTTCTCATCTGTTAGTATTTTTTTCTCATTCAATGAATAATTCTTGGAAATCAGGAATCGAAAATCAGCAGTCACGTAAAAATGTGGAATTACATGAAGGATCGAGATGTGTTTCTTACAAATAATGCAGAAGGAGTTGAGAAAGCGCTCAACGAAAACTATGCGTTCTTGATGGAGTCAATCTCATTGGAATATGAAGTGCAACAAAATTGCAATCTCACTCAGATCGGTGGTGTCTTAGGTTCAAAAGGTTACGGTATCGCTTTAGGAAAAAGTAGGTTTTGACTGTGTGCCCTAAGATGATTGTCACTGAACGCAGTCTTAATCTATGAAGTACTTCACTCAGTCAGATCACTTCTAGTACTAATCTCTTGCGAGAAATTGTATTTCGGGCACTGCTCAGATTCTGTGCTTGAAAGTCCTACTTACACCAGCAATGGGCAAGTCACTTTTAGAATCTGAATGGACTGATCGAATTTCGCGTCAAATTTTACTGTATGCAAAAAGAGGCGTCATTGAAATGAAGAAAACTAAATGGTGGCGTTCAAGGTAACTTCTTTCGTGGTCATTTTCCAAGTGTTTCCTATTCTAATCTATCAAAAAAATGAAATATTCATGCGATCGGATGTACTTTTTTCATTCTGTTTTACCCAGTTATATTTCTTCCGCTGCGAAATGTAACGTTGGTCTGCTGAAGGCGATCAATAATAAGAAATTCGATGATCGATCACTCCTTAAGAAAATGACTGCTTACAGAGGAGCGCCATGTTCTGGTGCGAATTCCGCAATGCCACAGCATCGATTCGCCTTGAGTATGCACAATGTAGCTGGTCTCTTTATCATTCTTTTCGTTGGGCTTGTTCTTGCGTTTTGCACTGTTATTATCGAGTTCTGTATTCGAAGCAGGCAAGTCGCTAAACAGGAAAAGGTGAAACTCATTTGATTTAGTCATCAAAATTTTACTGCTGTAAAGTTTGTCAAGATTTGGCCATCGTTTAGTCACTTTTTTTTACGAATTCTATATTATATTAGGGTGAAACAGTTAACGAGACGTTTTTGAACAGATGCTAATAGACTGAATGCGCATTATCATGACATAGTGATTATTATGCTGATGAGCAAAATAAAATTTCAGAGAGCATTCTATGAGGAAGTGTTAGAAGAACTAAGATTCGCTCTTAATATAAACAGTGTTCATGAGCATCGCAGCAGAAAGCAACGATGTCTTTCTAACAAACAAGACATTGCAAGGAACACTTCGTTGCGACACACATAATTCATCCAATTGATGATGACTAAGTGTTATATTATTCTTCTTCAATACCTGTCCCTGTTTGTTCTTTGTCCTTTCGGGACCGTTTTTCTTTATCTGTAAATTTAGCAGTGAATATTATTTCAAAGAATACTCTCAAAGTATTATAGCATATCTACGCATCATTCGCATTATTTCTTTTTTTTAAATAAACGTTTGAAGCAGCTGATTTTGAGTTCAGGTTCCAGAAACAACGGTATATTTGTTTTTAAAAGGTGCTGAAACTACCTTGTTTTGATTACACAATTGTCTTTCAGTTTATCACTTCAAAACGAAATGTACACATTTTTGCAACAAATTTACTTTTTTGCATGTCCACTCCTATACGTGAGAAATTATACGCGAACGAAATGTTCACTTGTTAGATAAAGCGTTAAGTGAAGTCGGGAAAGAGTGCTGGGTTATGGTAATAGAAGCGTAACGCAAAAGTAAATAACGACGAAACCACTCATGTTGGCGCATGATTATTTCGGTGAACACGATCAACAGTTCGTGATAATGTGATCAGGAGAGTGCACACTCCAAATTTGAAGTGCAGTGGTAAGAGAATTGCAGACGGAGCCTTAATCCATATCGTAGCCTAGTAATTCAACGACGGCGTACAAAATATGGATGAGACAGTTACGTTGAAACGATTGAAATGCAGAGCAATTATTTATTTGGTAAAAAATATGCGTATAGTAGACGACACTTGAAAATATTTGTCTTACAGCGATGAAGCCACTAACAATAAGATGTGAACTGATTCATACTCTTAGTGTGTATTCTTGGAACGTGATCGGTTCATTTTATGTTTAAATACCGTCGAGTTCAACACAAAGTTACAGTTCTTAAATTAACAAACAAAAAAATAATATCGCAGGCAAATTCACTGCGCTCAAATTGAGTGCTCCATAAAACGGGTTTCTTTTCGGGAATAATTGTTTTTTTTTGCAAAAAAAAGGTTGAATGGATCCATTAATGATCAAAATAAGCTATGCGAATGACGAAAGGAAGCATCGATGTGAGATTCGTGAGCGATGAATGATGATTCCCGATGAACTACAGCTAAAGAGGATGTTGAGAGATATTTTTCTTTTGATTCTGTTGAGAACACCTTAGAATAATACACTGATTTAATGTGACGATAATAGATCACAAAGACGTTTTGAGAATGAATTATGCGAATATTCAAGCATACGGTCCGAGCTTAAATATCGACTCGATGGATTTACTCATTATGAATCTGTTTTTGTTTTGTTCTGAGTATCCAAGGAAAGTGTACGCATGGCTTCATCCCAATCGCTCCAATAAAGATTCTTCATACGATTGATATGTGCCACTAAATTTGGTGTCTTTTCGTCCATAAATTTCTTCAAATCGTCCGAATTCAGTGGCGTATAATAGAGTTGCGTAAGATGCCCGAAAGCGGTCGCATCCAACTGCAATTACAAGATTAAGCGAACAAACTGGATACTTATCTGTCTAATGAATCTTGCTCATCTGATTCGTCTTTTACCGCAACATCCAGTACATGAATTCTTTTCAGTAATGTGCCAAAACGCTATCCGACATTATGAATGTTGCTGAAAAAGAAGACACAAACAAACAAAAACGATGTTCCTAGTGAAAATCATTATTTTGACATTTTAATTCATGATTTGCCTCCGCATATCGAATAACGGCGTGAACGATAAAATCCTCGAAGGCGTCCTCTTAATATAACAAGCACTTATTCAAGGCGATAAATGAAACTTAATTAGAATAACTGGCACTTGTTTACTTTGGGGAGAAGGGGGTTGCACGCGTGCAACAACACATTTACGCCCACACATTATGAACGACGCTTTCACATAAACCGAGGCCGTGCCTACCGCGCGTGGCCTCAGCCTAAGCCTAAGCTTGAGCTCGCTTGCTAGCCTCTGTTGTAACATCCAGCGATCTCAGCCTACGCTTAGATGAGGCTAAGGTTACGCTTAGGTTGAGGCCATGCGAAGTAGGTGTGGCCTCAGTTGTTATATGCTCGCGTGCGAACCCCCCCCCTCCTACCCCCAAAGTAAACAAGTGTCGAATAACTTACTGCAAGAGTATTATAATTTACTGGATATCAAATCTGTACTATGCGTGAATCTCATTTATTATACAATTTTCCATGCTTTATGCAGTTTTAAAGCGAGTGAATAAAATGATCCAATGCATGAGAAGTTTAAAGTTTTTCGTCGAAATAACAAAAAATTACGGTTGTTGGCTTTGATCCGAAGAAGAACGGTTTATCACCAAGGAAGGTAGAAAGTGCCAGCAAATCTTTCATGGCAATTTTATCAACTTCTTCTAACGAATGACGTCCAATTCCTTGTAAGTAACACATTTTCGATATCTTCAACAGGCAGTTCATTCAGTACATCACTCATATTTTAGTTCGATCACAATGGCACTAGTAATTTTTTGAGCTGTTTCCTTGGATTATGTGTATTCCCTAAGCCGAGCTAAACTACAAATTGACCATCTGTGACATTACTAGCATTTTTACCTTTCATCAAAAACGTAATTTTTAGGCCAACTGATAAGTCGATATTCAATTTAGTGACATTTTTCTCTTTTTTTTCCTTCTCAATTAGTGAATGCCAATAATATTGAAATAAAACAATGGTGATAAATTACTCTCGTCCGATCAGGACGTTCCCTAATATGAGTGCGCATTTGCAGAAATATATATTTGGCCATTGATAAGTATCGAATTGCAAATGTATATAACAATATGAATGTGAGTTGTTGTAAGGTAAACGAGTAAAAATCCATAACAAAGTAGCTTTTGTTTTGATTGGAATGCACTCGGTGATTACTTCAAAAAGTTATTGAAAACAAACAAACTGATTGGAATAGTGAAAATGACCTTCTTTCTGAAGCGGTCAAGTAGGACATTCTTGAAGACAAACTTTTTTACACCGGACACATGACCTCCGAATCCAGCTGATGTGGCAAAAAATTTGATGTTTTTTGATCGATTGTAGACTAACACCCTGAAAATGTTTCGAAAATGAGGGAATGTTATGGCAACGACATCGCAAAGAAAAGCATTGTTTTGACAGGCAGCCAGCAAAAAGAAACTGCTCTCAAAAGAGTTCAGCGCTTGCACAGAAACTCACCAACGAATTGATTCCTCAAGTAGAACATGAAACGCTCTTGCTTCTGCTTTCTCTGATGCTGTTAAATGGTTGTCAATTTGAATCTAAAATACGTTCATTTGGAATTAGTTAATTATAAATTTGCTATTACAATGATAATAAATTTTTTATCATTATTCGTACGTCATTTTATCTGTTTTTAACAGTTAAACGTCACCTGCGAGTACTGTTAATGATTGCTCACTGAGGTAGCTACTTGATATTAATTCTATTTCAGTGAGCACTCAATAGGAATATCACTGAATAAGCTGCTACTGAAGAAGTGTGTTTTTTAGTTTAACGTTAGCTCACACTTAGAATAGCTCACAGTTATCGTTTAAAATCGTTTTTTTTTAGTTGAACTCAGCGACTGAATCCGTCGCAATTTCGAGAGCATTTCAAAACGAATCAAATGAGGATTTCCTCAGTAAGACATCAGCGGATGATCAAGCAATCGAACGAGTTTCTAGGAATACGCTAAAACTGATATGAAAAGGCAACGGTGGTGTTAATATGGTTGGTTGTGAAATATAACTGCAGTCTTATCTCATAGCAGTCGTTTGTTTTTAAAGAAAGTGAAGTGGAATGCACCTGAAGTTTCACCGTACAAACGATCCAAAATATTAAGCATATGTTCAGAAATGAATATTTTAGAATTTTTGCCGCGTTTCCGGGATATTTTAAATTTTTGATAGAAGTTTATTAATAAACTGAAGAAAATAGTAACGAACATTGAACGTTTCGGTGAGGTAATCGACACAAAAATTGCTATCAGGAATTTGTCGTCCGTTGATCTCAATGAATGGAATTTGTTTCTTCGTTGAAAATTTCTTGAATTCATTGCTAATGTTCTGAAATATATCATTAAATCGATCACAAATTACTTCAATGTTTGATTTCCAAAAAACAACATAAACAGATAAAGAAGGCAATCATCAAACTGTATTCGAGTGTCTTTCAAGGATTCTGCGCAAAAAGAAATAATCACAATGAATCAGCAATTACCAAAGTCGTTTCCCCTTTCTAGAAAAAAGTAAACGGAACTGGCAGAAGAAAACTGCTATTGCAAAATTGATGAATTTTCAAAATTTCTCTGATGATCGTCCTTAAACTGAACTGCAAAATTCGATGCATTCAATGATTTAAAAATCTATTCAAAACAACTCAGCTCATATGGAACAAAGTGAGATAATATGGTGACGACGAAAGAAGGGAACTTATTCAATACGTTTGAATATTATTTGAGAAATTTTTTTCTAAAATATTTCCTTTATACTTTTTACTAGCAAACTGACACTAATAACACTCTATCGATAAAATACTCATAATAATATATATATATATATATATATATATAACGGTGAGTAAATAAAAATTTAGAGCATAATTTACACTTGCAAAATACAAGCCAATGATAACATTACTGATGTTAGCACAACAATTGATTTCAACTGAAACTTCGCGTGCGATTGGAAAGCCACGCAGTATTGAAACCATGAAACGAGCAATCCGTCATGTATAAATAACTGGTTGGAATATGCTCAATTTTGGATTATGAAATTATAGAGTTTTCAGCATTCATATAACTCTAGTGCTTATCTTTGATGAACCAGTAATGGAACGTTATGAGACGTTAATATAGCTGGATGTGTTTCTGATCGTATCAATTGAAAAGAAATTTGCAGGGCCGAAGGAATACAATAATATCATACAATCCATTAGAAATGGCATTTTTTTTCGAATCAACATCCGAAATTCGATGATTCAAAATCATGAAGCAAAACTGAAAAATGCGAAGAACAGAAATATTCTATGCTAACTTTATATGATATATTACTTTATATGATATATTAGACCTAAACTTGCAGTTTAGTTCACCTAAAAATGTAGCAATCTACGATTGCTGATTGAAGTTGGGATTGATGAGATTTGTTTGAATAGTGTTTATTTGTAGATCTCAAATAGCTATGGGGTGGAAGTGATGTCATATTGAAAAAAATGAACAAAGAATCTTATTTAGTAAACATCATGGTAATGCTGTCACATCAAAGTAAAGAAGTAATTGCAAATCAACAATCTGAATGGCGATGCTAACGCGCCTATATTCAGGGATGAAGGCTAATCAGTTGTGAACACACAAAAGACATCAGCAGTAAATTCGAACTTATTTATTCAATACAACAATGACTAGCTTTTTCCTTTAAAGACAAATCGAACAAAATTTATTGTGAGTTTCAAATATTCGTGAGGGACACCAATGTAATATATGAAATCAACCTTTAAATCTGTACTTTAGGAGTATATGTATAAGATGTACACGGATATCAAGCACTATCGATTCGGATGATGAAATATAAATTTCGTATATCTTACATGGAGGATCTTCTCCCTTTTGTGTTTGTATCATATGAATACTTTGTGTTTCGATAATATATGCAAATAAACGCCGAAATCTTGTCGATTTATTGTAAAGTCATGAAACAGTTTGTGAAACAAGACGAAAGTGTTGCAAATGAATATCAAAGAATGATTGAAGACAACACCTACATAGCACATATAATAGTCGAAAGCACTGATTCATTTAGCTCAACGTTATTTTCAGCTATATCTGATATAAACAAAAGTTCATCTTGTGAAATGTTTTACGCAGATATCTTCCTACGAAGGTAACACTAGCAAGAAAGAACTTGAAAACGATGCTCGAAAGCGATAGTTGCAAATGGAAACAGGCGTGTTCAAGCAGCTGAAAATTATGAAGTCATAAAAGAAGAGGAGAGCAACCATATGCTTACCGAGTAAGGAAGTGCTGTCATTCGCAGCCATGTCTCGAGTTTGAGTGCAAACGGTGATAAGGACGGGATGCATCCAGAACGAGGAAACTGTACTAAATAAACATGGTCTTTTTGCCAATCCCGTTTTAGAACTGGTGGTGCAGGCATGGTGAGTAGATGGTATTGGACGGATATAGATGGATGATATACAAAGATTATACAAATAGAATGTGTTGAATGATGTACTGCAAAAACGTCGTAATGAATACCAACCACAAATGTGCTCAACACAAAAACAAAACAACGCACACTACCAGTATCAACGTAACAACTAATCAAAACCTTCTGATGGGTTATCTCTTATAGAACTCTTCTTTCAATTATCATCAACTCTATTATCACTCTCATCATCTTTCTTTTGTATCAAATTTTCTTTACCTTTTCGAACCAACTTTTGCAGTTTACACTTACCTACGTCCTTCCTAATTGTTTTTCAAGTACTTCAGAATACTTTTCCACCATCGATCATGCCCTTCTATGAAACTATCTCTTTCTCATCATCATCACCGACTCAACCAACCCAAACATATTCATCTGAGATCGGTAATATGACAATGTGATGATGAACATTGTGTGCGCTTACTGCCCTGTATCAAAGAAATATTACAGTTGACGAAATACCTACATGAAATCAACCCTTCAGTGACACACATAGTGGTTGATTGACACTTGTTTCGTATATCTCATACATAAATAGCTGTATTGGTGGGTGATGCTATTTTCCATGAACAGTCACTGTATTAACTATCGAATTACATAAACGTTAGTGAACATTAATCGAACATGAAGACCCTCATCGAAGCAATTTTCGAGCGTGCATTTTTATACGAGCATTTATAAAACGAGTGGATTGATCGCCTAGAATAGAACTGCTTTGAGCAAACCAAAAAAATATCGCAAAACACTGGCAATGAAAATCAGCAAACCCTCTTTTACGGATGTCTTGAGAGTAAAGAAATAAACCATAATATCTGCGACACATTCAATTGCAGTTTAACCTCAAAAGAATGACTTTGGAACGCAATCCATTCTGTAACGGAACTAATTTGAATTTACTGCTTTGCCTATCTTCAAGCGAGTTACTGATTTGTTGTTGAGTAATATTAACTTGTTTAAATGTTATTCGTTTACGTGATGACCTTAGTGATGATAACATAGTCTTCTAATGAAAGAAACGTTGGAAGGATGCGCGCAACAATTAGAGTGATTAATGGCTCATCGAGTCGTCACAAAATTTTGCACATCTTGTCCCTCTAAAGAAGGGCCAAATTGACGTCGATGTCGACACATAAAACATGTTTGAGATTGCACAGAGTTAAACAATATGTGCAATACGTCCAGTGTATCAATCATTATGGGTGGTCGACAAGATTCAGTCATTACAGATGAATAATGCGAGATCTTCCAATATATGGCTAATGATCAACAAATGGGGTGGGAAATTTTCTGAAACATGCAAGAATTCCATGCAAAAACTTGACATGGGTGGAATTCTCATATATATATATATATATATATATATATATATATATATATATATATATCACAATATTCACTACTCAACTTGATCGCCTAACAAGCGATTATCGACGGCTTCAAACACTTGGAGTGTTTGAAATTTCCTTTTGATCGCAGGTTCTAGAATATTTCCGAACGATTTTGTCGTCGTGTCTATTGTGAGTCTACCTACATCAAGTTGATCCGCACAACCTGTAGCCAGTTCGTAATCTCTTATGTGAACTGCTCAAATTATCAGCGGCTGCTCCAAACTCACTGCCGTAAGCAGTCTTTAGCGTACACTGGAAGCAAACTAAGCTTTGAAAAATCAGCATTATAATATTTATTTTCGGATTTAAAACTGCTCCGACAATAATTTCTTGACCGGTGAAATTATCTTAAAGAAACCAAAGGAGTGAACGTATTCAATGCAAAGAAAGATTTGTAATGGGAAAAGAAATCAATTTAATAACTTTCAAATAATTGCGCGATAAATTCATCTCGAGAGAGATCAAACACATTTCCATACAACACTCAGTAACGTGCAACACAAACAAATTTCATAAGGAAAAAAACAACAAAAACGATAGCAATAATAATAATAAGAAAACCAGTTAGGACATCAGAATTACTTCATGAGTGAATAATTATACGAGTTTTCATACTGCAGTAAACTAATAACACTTTATCTCTTATTTACACTCAACAGTTCAACTCTTACTGCAAGAATCAACCGAACTTCTAGCGCTTCACTGGAATGAAGTAAATGTATATCCGTCAAACAAACACAAACCAGAAGAGCACAAACTGCGCAATGCGATAGCAAAGCAAAAAACAGTCGATGAATTAATGGAAACGAGTTAAAACAAATAAACAAATGCAAAAAAATTATAAACGAAACTGCACGGCACTGAGTCGTGCAAACACACCAATCGTCTGTATCTTCGTCATGAAAATTCATTGACTGTTTCCACGACGAGCCTTCCACAACTTCACAGTCATGGTCAAAGTGGATCTGATTCTAATGTTGCATGATCTGTGGGCTGTCTGGCGTCGAAGCAAAATGTTTCCATAATTAAGAAACAAATAACGAAAAACGCGCAACCAGCTATGAACAATCCAATATCATATCGAGGATAAGCAGATGGAACCAGGAAGAGGACCAGATCATGAGAGGACCATACACTCTCCACCCATGTCGAATACGGACTTTTACTTAAATCATGTCCTGAAAAATATTGATGACTTCTTATTAATGGATGTAAATTTTGATTGCGGATTATATATTAACCGCAAATTACATAAGCACAAAAAATACATCGTAACGCTGACTGAAGTGTGCAGTTTTCTCCTCATAAGTACGCTAAACGTGGGTTGAATGTTTGCTGAAATTACGAATTCTCGATTCTAAACATCGAACTCAGTGATGGGCATTAGCGCGCTAATCCGCTAATCGCTAATTAGCGTTAGCGATTAATGTGCTAATATGCTCAATTAGCGGAATTTTTTAGCGTCAGCGAATTTATTGTCGTTGGTTAGCGGTTTAGCTAATTTTTCTCGAACGTTAGCGGATTAATTCCACTAATCGTACGCCTGTAAGTGAATGCATAAATGCGCTATAACACTGCACCAGATTCAAGCCTAGTGTACTCGTACCCTCTCGAACGGTTCGCTATTGAGCATTCAATCAAATTATTGTTGTTGTTGATAATTGTTTACCAAATTTTATCATCGGTTATGGATAGAAGAAATTTGAACGACATTATTATTTCAAATGTAGAAGATGATGGAAATGTGTGCAGTGCGATTAGGTAGTTAGTCATTATCGATGAAAACAAATGAGATGTCATGAATTAGTAGGAAGAAGCAAAGATCGAAGAAATGTTAAAAGGATGAATGTGTGGTCGATGATTGCACTGTACATTGTTGCGACATCGAATTGTGCGGGAATTTTGATATAATTAACAAACTGATGATTATTAGTGACTGGTGATTTTCTGGTGCTTATTGACTTATTGACTGGTGATTATTATTGACTGATGATTATCGACTGTTGTTGGATGATTCAATAAAGATTTTTAACTGTTTAATGTCGCAGTGAGGTTTTTCCTTTACAAACAAATAGTACTGCTACAAATTTTGAGAATAAGTTCCAAATTAGCGATTAGCGCATGCAGCTGTTAGGTTAGCGCGCTAACTTTTTTTGTTGGCGTGCCCATCACTGGTACAATCTAACAGATTGTTCAATCAAAAACGACGAATTTGAACCAACCGTCAATTTCGAATGCGGGTGACTTAGCTGGAGTCAAGTAGAGTGGAGTTCGATAGCAAGCGCTTGAATTCCTAACTGGATTCATTTGCCACGTATACTGATAAATCTGAACAATCAACAAATGAACACTTCATTGACAAATATGGTGAAACCCATCCTGCGAGACCAAAGGATTACATTTTCCTTCTAAAACACATTTTGTGATCTTACTCAAGCAATTAATTTCATTCGCTTTTTTTCTCCAAAATTGTCGAATAAACAAATGGACGATGCGATGAACTACAACGACAGATCTACTCATGCATTCGAATTCGACTTCAAATTCACCTGTTGTGCTTTATTCAGGTCGTTACACTGGCTTTCACTGGTAACATTAATCATTTCTTTACCAAGTGAATGCACCAATATTGCATTCACCAGTAAACGTATCAACGACGGTAGACGATTATCACCACCACTTATGTATGTCGATTTCGCTGAAACGATCAAAACTCTATTGATTTAAGGAAACTCTCTACGACAGCAGGTGACGGCAGCAAAATAAATTCGTAAATCTAATGAAATTATCGCAACCGACAATGTTTGCGACACTCTTTGATCGGTCATGGAAGCAAAATTTGATGCTCTACATATTCACGCTACTCGACAATGAGTAAGTTTTTAGCGTATAGTATATACGTTAAGAAAACGACCTTCCATTCACATCCTCAATAGCTATGGTACTACTCTAACTATCAATGTTCATAAAAAGTTGAATGCGTGTTTGATTATTCGTCGAATACATATAAATGACTGCAATTAACTGACTTCCTTCTTCCGGACGATTCCTGATATTATGAAGAATCGTGGAGAACAATTCACACTTATACCAATCTGACTTCACGATGAAGCAATCAAATAAAGTTGATACCTTCAAAATACAAACATTTGTAAAAAATACAATAAATCCATGGCGAACTGCTGCTCGGAATTCTGGCATCCAAAACAACTGGACACATCAACAAACGAAACGATTGATTACCGACTGTTATGGTTCACGGTTCATAATGTGTAAAATTCGATTTAAGAACAACGTAACGAAACCTAAGCGAATTTGGAGACTAAATTAAACGACTTGTTGGGACATTCTTGGAAATTCACTTTCGCGTATTCAATTATAATAACATCAGGTACAGCAACAAAATGTTTTTGAAATTTAATGAAACAACGCACAAAACTTTCATCAATTGTCGAAGTGAATGTTGGCGTTGCTGACCCAAACAAGTATTTTACTACTGTTGCGAGTACAGCACTTGCCGAGGCGCTAATCTCATCGAGAATTTGCTCACTTCTTCCAATGAAAATATCTCGATCGGTGAATGAATTAATTGCACTGAAATCAAAGTACAACTAACGTTCACGAGTGATTCCAGCTCTTGCATCATTCGCTTAGAGTCTACTTACAATTGATTTAAACGGATCAACCGTAAATAAATCGAAATCTATTCCATCTAACTGCACAGACGGCAGCGAATATCGCTATGAACTGATTTGATGTGTTATTCAATCTACTCATTGAACATTTATTTTGTTTGCTTTCGTTTGATAACTCATGTTTCAGATTTTAGGCAGTCTATGTGCTCTTCATAGGCATTTTGAATTAAAAACTGCCACTAGAAACAATGTTTTCCTCAAGCAAAAAGTAACCTTTATATTGTTTCGTTAAACTGCAATAAAATAAGATTTATGGAAGGAGATAATGCGAAGATTGATCGAAGAAATGTAAACATACTTGTATGAATACTGACTATCAAAAGGAGCAAAAACAAATCCGGCAATGGATCGGTTCTGTTTGAGGAACGTTTCGTATGAAGACGGTGGTAAACGAGCATTTTCAGTTGGATCAACCAATGAAATCGAACGATTGTTCCATTTGCGCAACGCCTCATCTGCTGCACTCAGTAAGTCATCAACCTTAGCAACCCAATACAAACCACTTTATATATACACAAAACAAAAAATTGACCCAGCTATTTCTCAAACCAATTTTTTGAAGCGAAATTTCACAACAGTTGTTGCTAGATCAAACGGCATTATTTTTTAAAGACGAAAACTTATGTCTTCGGAAATTTGAAAACAACTATCACCCCAATACAAGCATGAATACCAGTCACACTTCATATAATCATCCAGAAACAAATTATTTTCATTCGATTCGACTTTCATTCAAATTTATCGCTCAACAATAACATTAATGATGCTATTATCAAATTTATTTTCTTATAATTAACATCGATATAGAACGAGAAACATGGTATTACATGAATTCGCTCATTTTCTAACGAAGATGTCGCTGAAGCAACTGAAACATATGAGAAAACTACTGACAGACATACTCGCTTCGCATCACAATGCACTGAATAGAACAGCACTCAGTCCGATCCATCTCTTTCCGTCATATTTCATAAAGCAATAAATGACAGAAACACAATAAAAGCGATATCCATTTTGAATTGAACGACTAAATACATAAAATTGCAATTTACTTACAAGATCACGTCTGTGCTTCGTATACGATTTTCCATCGACGTGTGCAAAAAATGCTGAACCTGCACCATCTAACTGTTGCACCTGAATGGAACAAACTTTCACTTATCAAATCGACAACATTGAAACTGATAAGTTTAATAATAAAATCTATCACTTTTTTATTCTCAGATTTTCTTCAAAAGAATCGATCTTCCTTTGAATCTACAACAGCAGTTCATCAGCGATTTACAATCGGCGAAATCAAGCAATGAAATGAGAATCATATTCGACTGATGTGTTCAAGTAAAACATATCCTAACCATCAAAGATACATGTAAATTTGGTAATGTGAGAATATGTCATCAAACGAAATAGTTTCAAGGAAATCTTCGAAACTATAAAAATTTCTTCACAAGATAATTACAATATCAACAAAAAATTCACAAAGCAATCTTTCTAATGAAGAGATATTGAACCTATCACATTGTTAATCATCAAAAAATTCAGAGAAGATGAACTACCTCGATAAAGGCATCAATATTACTGATATTCACAATAGCAAGAGGCTGATCGCCGAAATGCAAATCCGATTTCGCCGGAAAACTTCCTTGGAGTATATCGTAAACTGCACGACTACTTCCGATATAACCCATCGATTCCTTAAAACACGCTTATAACCAACATTCTAACCGAATGAACGTCTAAATGAGTGGACGGTTGGAATCAAGTTCAATTCAAACGCTTCAATAAATTAGGTATATGGGCAATGACAGCTTTCAACACTTTTATTACTCATATTTGAATAATCTCAGTATGATAAATGTTAGATTGTTGAACAATAAATTATAACGACTTGGTTTAATTTGAGAACTGAGTGTGACTTGTAAAAAAACTAACCCCATGGAAATATGCAAACATAAGACATCGATTGTTCTTGATGGCAACGGATTGGAAGTCATCGAAATTTCTACCAACAGCATCAACTACAGCTAATGTACTGATCAGTGAAGTTAAAGTGGACACATCCCCTACTGATGCATCCGTCATTGTACTGAACGAATCCATCTGAATCGAATAATTCATTTGATCAGCGCTTCGCTACCAAAAACAAACTGCCATTTGAAATTTGATAATTGCGAAACTATTTGTAATAAATGAATAAGATCTGACTCTCACTGATTACTCTTCAAAATGCAACCGATTCCAGTTCATCTTGCAATCATATAAAGTGAAAAGAAGATATTACGGATGAAAGATTTGATTAACAGATCAGAGAACGAACCCGAGCAGCAACGACGAAAATTTTGGTATCCTTTCGCATATTCGTTTGCGACGAAGGTGGTATCATGGAAATAACATTCGAATCTTCAAGCGGATCGCATAATTCTACACTGTAAAAAATTATGACGTTAAAGTGATAAAGCAGCGAGAAACATCAGCGATGATTATTTTCGATCTAACATTCTTATTGCATTACACTTCAAGAGTTGCATTTATCTTGAATGAAATCGGATGAAACTGGTTCAGAATGATTTAGCTCAACTGAAAGATCGGGAATTTTCGAAAGTTGACGTTCCAATGAAAAGTGGTGGAAATGATAGAATAAAATGGATGTAAGTATCGAAATGTGAGCAATATTCAAAAACAAGAAAGATAAACGAATGACTTCAAATTATCAAGCATAACATACACAGCATCAGCAAATCCGTAAAAATAATTTTGGCGTCTTAAACAGATTGGTGCATTACCAGCTGCACGCATGAAGAATTTCATCCGTGCTGCGCAAAACGGCGAAAATGCATCCGATCGGTCTGCGTTAAATGCCTCGAAACACTACAATAGGACAGTAATAAAAATTTCAATTAGAGATCTCGAAAATTTTTTCGTGTTCAGATTCATATCAAGGTTACCCGAATCGATTGCGCAGCATTTGATACAATTTCATAATGAACAGGCCAAGTACGTGCAAAAAAAGCATCGCATCCGTACTCGGGGTACCGGAACCAAGGAAGAATCTCTTAGAATGAACTCTTGATATGATAAAACGATTCGTCGAGATTTTTTTCGCATTTGAAATTGTAAAAAAAAGAGTTAAGTAGCTGCAACAAAGCAAGCGTATAAGTGAATGCAAAAACATAATCAACCACCTCACCCATTTTTTAATGATATTTATTTCTGTGGAATTTTCGATAAGAAATATTGGTTTATCCCAATCGAGAAAACGGAACCCACCAGCTACGATGGCGTTTTTCTTATTCCATTCGCATTCATCCTTATATAAACCTATGAAATGGAAAGATTACAGCAGACGCTGGATCAAAATCAAAGAAGAACCTAACAATCAATATACCAGTAGCCAACCACTTTTCAAGCGATACATGCAAAAGTGCTCATAAAGTCAATGAATTCGAAGAAATTGCATGTGAAAATAGTCAAAATCACAACTGTAAAACACAACAAGTAGAAAACTGACTGAATTTCTGATTTGGACAAACTGAATCCTCGGAAAAATGATAATGCTGCGTACTGTTTGAATCACTCAATAACAGAACACCTCGGATACGATTGTCTTGTAACTTTCCAATGATTCCACTTCAATTCGGTTAAATCAGATTATTTCGAACACGACTTAGCTAACTTTGTCATATTATTGCTCTAAATTTCGCTTCATTCTTATTCAAATACAATTATTCATTTACTCAGTTCGAATCAATCAAAAACTCTTCACCGTAGCATCGCTTATGTACAACAGGTTTCGACGCAATGACATCATCGCAATGCAAACCATCACAATTCAAAGGTTTCGAAATCCATGAACGCAAAATTCAAGCTCTTGCTTAGAGCAAGTCTACATTGAGTTTATTATGCTGATTTCAAACAATGAAACTAATTTAAACATCGTTCTTTTGAATGATGGAAAACGTTATCGTTGTTGGAGGATCTCATTTCAGTGTGTTTCACGCTAGAAAATTACACATGCCAGACAGGGCAGCTACAGATTTTGCAAATGGTTAAAATGTGAAGGACGTATGATGCCAATGCCTTATGGAACACCCTTGAATCAGATATAATAATATGACGGTCTCATTATCTATATCCAGTGGAGTAAAGTAGGAAATGAGTAGATTCATTAATATTCCATGAAATAAAATGCACTAAGTTTTACCTATCCAACGATTCCACGTCAACGGCAACAATGTACTGCATTCCTGTCACCTGAGCCATTTTCAATATCATTTGTTCGATTTCTAAACTCGAGCTGGCATAAACAACCAAGCCGGTGTTACCATCTGGCTCTGCTGAAACTTTGATTCGATGAATTATTTTTCTTCTTTATGAGTTTCTTCTTCATGAGTAAAAATTAAGGGTAATGCATGTGTTGAAATAACACAAAGGTGGAATTTTTGCCTTCAATGCACACAAATACATATGAAAAGCATAACTTATAATAAACATACACCTATCTCGAGATTCAATCAACTTATCTAAACATTTTAGTTTGGAGGCAATCATGATGGGGAGGGGGTCACACAGAAATGAGGTTTACAGTAGAGCAAATGATGGTATCTGATCGAACGACACTTACATTGGCATCCAACCTGAGTTGTACCGTTGAGCAAACGAAAACACTTATTATCACCGCCATCGAGCCTGAGATAGATCTGATCCTCGATTCGATAACAAACCAAACAATGCACTACAATGATCAGTTGCATGACGAACTCCAAACTTGCAGTTTTAGGAAATTATTAATGGAGAAACTATACAAATTAATTACATCGGCACCAAACTATTTAAACTTCATCAATACGCTAGAGCTCTTTTTTCATGATGTTCAAGATCTTGAATATGTTTAGAATATGCGGTCACTAACTGACTTGAATGAAAAAATTTTAACATAACGAATAAAAAGAGTGGCTGGTGAACCAATACAACACTTAACTAGTGAACGGACAACCATTAGGACTGCTACGTTAAATTGCACAGAACTAATATTGAGTATTAATCATTCGCAGTATGAATGCGTGCAAATAACTGATGAAAACACAAACCAAAACAAATTGAGAATAGCAGTCGAGTTAACGTTAACATCCGCGACGGGGCAATCTTTTTCAAAAAGATATTTAACTGACCATTCGAAAAACGTTAACTGAATCAGATTTAAATCCACGAACAGACTGATTTTTGCTGTGTTCGGTTAGTCTCTTACTGCCACAAACGCGTGGCGTTAGGAAGCACGAAGCAAAAGTTTCATGAAGGGAAAAGTAACCAGGCGATAAATTTTGATAAGTGCTACGAAAGCCAAGTAACGAAAAATAAGGATGAAGTCAATGACAGTTTACACCAAAAATTTTATCAGGTTTTTGTTCACAACAAATTTACAAACTTACAAAACTTTTGTTATTTGAAACCACTTCAGGTTGCGACCTGTCGTTGTAGACTCTACTGAATCAAATGCTTTCCGGTAGTCTACAAATGCGAAGCACGGGGGGACTTGGTACTCTTTACACTTTTCCAATGGTTGGCTGAGTACGTGGATGTGGTTGTTAGTGGAGTAACCAGGCTTGAAGCCAGCTTGTTCTCTGTACATTTTGATTTGTCCTGCGATCCGATTGAGAACTATTCTAGTAAATAGTTTATATGCTTGCGATAGCAATGCAATGGGACGGTAATTCGCCAAGTCCTCAGGATCGCCTTTCTTCCTCAGAAATACGGTTTCGGATGTAAGCCAGGTATTTGGGACGGTAGTGGTTTCTAAGTACTTCGTAAATCTTTCGGCAAGCGCTCTATAGAGATATTCTCCATCCACTTTCAAATACTCTGTCTTGATTTTGTCATTACCTGGGCTTCTGTCTGTATTTATCTTACTTAATGTATTTTTGACTTCGTTTTGTATCACGGTCGGTATTTCCTCTCCTGCGGCAGGCGATTGCACTTCTGTAACCTGTGCTTTCGGTGAATATAGATCATTGTAAATTTTTTCGCAGACTTCTTTCATTTCCGACCATTTGATATCATTGTGGATCAATAATAACTGCGATAGAAATATTAAAAGTACCATATTCATGCCATCCGTACATTTATAATAGATCTTGGTACACAAATAACTGCTTAAAACTCTCAGATGGAACAGGGTCTGAGTTCCGAGAAATGTTACTTCTTAAATTTCAGAAAAAATCTCACTCGGAACCCCGATTGTTCTACGTAGCATGGCATTCAGTCTGTTCGTAATTCATTTTTCAATATAACATCTAGGAAACATCTAAGAATTTTTGTTCAAACTATATCAAATGCAGAAGTATTTCGAAAAGCATCGAGAAGTATGTGATAGTTTGAGATGGAAACTCCATTGCTATAAAATATATGTGCATTTCGAAATAATTGTTATACCAATTATTTATCGAACCGACGCCAATCTTTCATCGAAATATATGGCTATTTGAATGGGGTCTCTCTCCTTTTTGCTGACAGGTATTAACAAGCACCAATTTGAGCACATGCATTCATACTCAAACATAGCATTTGTGCTTCTCGCTTCTACTAACTTTTTGTTTTGATTGTCATCATGTTTTTCGATTCCATTTGCTTGGTTTATAGACGACGTTCATTAATTTTTACTTGTTAATAACTTATTGGCCCATGTGTCAATGTCTGTGTGCTTGCAGTTACTTGTTTATCATTCCTTTTTCAGTGAATTGTTAATTGACGGGTACAATTTGAGGAGTTTGATAAAGTTTTGAAAAATCCACTTTGAGATGAAACAAAAAAATGTGTGGTAATCTCCTTCGATGCAATGCAAATGTTTTTTTCCTAGAAATCCATCTTGCATTCATTTCCATTCATTCATGTTGCTGAAAAAGGTATTATTTAAATGGCTCAAATTCAAATGTTTATTTAACTTCAGTAGGTTGGTATTGGTAGAATCACTAAAAAGCATTAAATGTAATATTAAAATCCTTTCGTCGTCTTACTCTAACCATGATGAATAATTGCCTTGTGAAGTTGTTCTAGCAGGTAATCTTTCATAATTTAATGTTCACTCGTGCACAGAGTTGTAGCCCGTCTAAGTAAGTCTAAACTTTCTTGTTATTTTTTAACCCTTGCACGACTGAAACTTTTTAATAGCATCAGAGAAGAAGCGAGCTTCTCAGAGCTGAATCTATCCATTTCACTATGTACTCATAATACGGGATGTTTTAATGAAATTGCTGATATTTGTGAATGTTATTATACATCTAAGAATGAAAATAAACGAAAACATCATTCAGTCATCAGTTTCTTGCACCGCAGTGTAGCAAAACGAGTGGTATTTTCGCAATGAAGTACTCGCAAGATCTGTATGAATTTTCAGTTGTTGTTACGAGAATTTTGCTTCGCGTTCGTTGTGTAGGTATATCTGCTAGAGCAGGGTTTCTCAACCGGTGTGCGCGTACCCTCTTTGGATGCGGGATGGTATGCCAGGGGGTACAAGAGAGGATGGGATGAGAGGGGGTGCAGGAGTGCGGGAGGGAGTGTCAGATAAAGTTTTAATGTGAAGTAGGCGAGGATGGACTTCAACGTATATATTTTTGAAAAGCTAGAACATACTCTAAAGGTATGCACTCATCTCACTCACTGTGGTGGATGAGAGACACAAAGTGGGTGTTGTGAGGAGTGCGAAGATACTTTAGGTATTGTTGTAGGGGATGCGGGGGCAACTTAAAATTTTGTAGGATGTGTGAAGGAGAAGAATGCTTGAGAAGCACTGTGCTAGAGTGTCGTAAGTGATGAAACTAGTGAATCGTTATTCAAAAAAGCAATGGAGGTGATCCTAGAGTTGGAACGTTGGCCACCGACAAGGTGTTCGATCAGGGAGCACCAAAAAAAATCTTACGATTCCGGACACTAGGCAATATTGATGAGGGTAATGGCTATATTTCGTGAGACGATGTAGATGAATTGGATCAACTTCTAGTTGATGCGGATGAACATATCACAGCTTGCGAGTTATTTGAAAACACGGTTCAAGATGTGCCTAATGCCAGTTCTACTAATTCGTGCACTTGGACATCAAAAATAATGCAGAAAGTGGTTCGCGCATTGCATCATGTGGTCGGAAGGGGACACATACTGTGGTCAAGGAAAAGAAGTGGCCAGCCACGTTTTACAGTTCGCAGTGTTGACACCATTGGATCGGTTTTTTATTATTGTTTCGACAGAATATTCTTGAAGAGCATTCAGAATGGTCAAGTAAAGAAAGCATTACTGCATTGCTGTGCTCTCATGCGATGACGTGTTTATATCGGTCGCTTATTCATTACCTTATTGAATGCTATTTTTAAGCTTTTGAAAGCAACACTTGAGTGATTTATCGCATTGGCGAATATATGCTCTGCTTTGCTTCCTTATCGAATTTACTTGAGTATTATAATCATGAAAGGTGATACGACTGACGATGCGACACAGCGATTCATTTTATAAGAAGCTATATGAAAGGAAGAAAGAGGAGTGCGAAGAAGAAAGAAGACGTCGTATAATCGCTGAGAATTATCTCCGTCGTCTGACAGCCAACGAAAGTCGAAATCAACCGTAAATATTATAAGTCATTTCCTAATACATAGAATTTTTGGCGAGGATAAAATCCTCGTGATGTTATGAGAAATTTTAGGAGGCTTCATATCACTCAATGGACAGTGATGGTAACTGAACGAAATTTGAGTTCATCGCAATCCGATCAAATCGACTTTTTAAGATTCCGAAATTCGGTATTCTTACCGTACCCCGATATCATTAGATTTCGAATTCTAGCCGTATTTCATCGAATTTTACTAATGTTTCCAAAATCCCGACTTTTTTCAATCCCGGGATCGGGATTTGATCCTGGGATTGAGCAACTCTTGAAATATAAAAGCATGACATGTTCAAGGACATTCTTTTTGATCCAATATGTCATCAATCAGAAAAGAGTTTACTCAACACATGCAACAAAACATTCAACAAATTATTCAAATTCGAATTAGCAATTGCAACAATTATTATTCAAGATATTCAAAATTATTATTATTATCAGTTCTTCAACAATTATTGCTCAACAGTGACGAATGGTATTGTGATAAGAATATGATAAGAACGTGGTAAAAATATTATTTACTGGAGTTTGAAAAAAGCTTCGAGAAACGTGGCAACGTTGATAGTTGCATCACTCACTCGCATTCTCAGTTTTGTACAAAAAAAGGAAAACCTAAACTCATCGATGGAATCGTTTCAATCGACTCGGCCAATTTCTTCATATTCGATGTCATTTCCTTTGCCTCTTCATACAAATGCATTTCCTTGATTACTCTGCTTTTCACGTCATTGCTTATTTCACAGTTTATAGAATTTTCGGAATTCAGCATCAGTTGTTTTTTTTTCTTTGAGAGAGGAATATCATCTTCATTCGTATTCTGAAAGGAATCAGTTGCTATCGATGGACGCAGAAAATCCTAGATATTACCGACCGAACATCAGTAGGTTATCATCACTATAAATAGGGGAGGCTGGCTTGCATTTTATCAATATGATTCACTGCCCAAAAGGGCTTTCGAATAGGGTCCATCTCTCTTGGAAACGTTTGCGTTCAAGAACGGTCAAATTTCAGCCATTCTTACCTAGAATATTCTTCCCGTTTTGGATGTACTACAATGTTCAGATTTGAAAACGTGAAAAAGATTTCAGTGCGATCGAACACACTTCACGACGGTGCAACGATGCAGTTGACGATCGGGCGAATGAAGTGAACACGACAGCAAACAAGGTATTATGCATCCACTGACGTAAATAAAAATTTTTTGATGACTGGAGCGTTTGAGAATTATTTGTTAAATGGAATGTGAAATCAATACAATCAGATAGACGCTCATAAATTTCATCAGTTCACCTACTTATCAGCTATCATTCAATTAAGAAGATGTGCACGCTAAACGCAATCAATTAATCTTTGAATTGTAAAACTTAATGTCCTCAACTTCAACTAATTTTTGGTTCACGATGGATTGTCGAAATTGCTAATCAGTACTTCCGGATTTATGAGAATTGATTCAGCTACGGCTGCGCGCTTTTGAAATTTTCGGTTCCAGCTCCACCTTCGGCTTCGCGCTCTTCAAATCTCGGTTCCGACTCCCGAGCAATCTAGATCCAGCCGGTTTCAGCCCCGGCTGCTAAATATCGCTGTGATGTTTTTTTTTTTGAGGGAGTCAAGAAAAGAATCTTTTTTGGTTGCAGAAGTTAGGCGTAACTGGTCAAAACTAAAGACGATAGCGTTCTAGATATTTATTGATGTCACTATTTTAAATCTCTTGTTCTATTTTGGCAGAACAGAAAAGGAATATAGCAGTTCATTCAGGCATTGTAATGAATATTTTGAAATAAGTTTGAGGTTTTCCTCACCGTGAAGCAATTTAAAATCGACCTGAAATGTAGAAAGTTTAAAATGGATGAGTCAAAGATTGATACTCGAACTGAACTGTATGAAGGTTGCGAGATTAAATTGAAAATTATTGAACGTTCAATTTTAATTTTGATTGAAATGTCAACATTTTCAATTATATCTGCAGAATCTCTTCTCAAAACTGCTTCTTCATACTTGATCTCTACTTGTTTCATTCAATAAGATTCATCTACTAAGCGTGAATAGTTGTCCTTGACGAATATTCTTTTTATTGCTTTTCGATGATAATTGTTGAAGTTCATATTTTCTTCTGCAATTAGATAATGAAGTTCCAAATTCTAAACGAATTTTTATTCCAGACAATTAAATTACTTCACGTCATCAAGGAATTTCTGATCGGTTTCCGATCTAATCTTGGCATTATGCGTGGAAGTAATAAATTTGTGTAGTGGGTGGGGGAATAATGATGCCTTACCAGATCATAAAGGGGATAATAGAGTGAGAAGCACTGCTCTACATAAACAATAACAAGTTCGTTCAGCTGTTACCGACATCAACAACGGCAATGCCTCATATCAATTTTTCTCTACCAAATAGTTTGTCGTACTTTGTTCGATTCGATGGACGCCCACTGTATCGTTCTCTTCCAACACTTCAGGTGAAGCCATTTCTATGTGGCTATGAATTCTCCACCTTTGGCTATATAAAATGCTTTAAAACTTCTCTATTCCAATAAGTTTCCATCCATCCGAGTAATCCTTCTAAACGAATAAAACTCACAGAATTCACTGCGCGCGCACAAGCCAACGTTTATCTATCGCAGTGAGCGAAGGCAGAACGATATTGAAGAAGCGTCCGAATGTCGTCAACAAATCGCACAACTGAAACGTTTAACCGCAAAAAAAGTTATTACCAACGAAACCGAAGCAAACACTGCGTTTCCAATTCTTCAAAAAACCACTTCAAATATTCACGCTCATTTCGCTTCGCTAAATACCATAAAGAATGATACAAAAAGGTTTATTTTTGTTTGCTGAATTTTTGGTTGAAATTATTTGTAATCATTAAGTTATGGTGATTGTATTCCTAAGTGTTGTTCTATAGACGTCTTCAAATAATGAGCGATCCACTCGTGGAACAAGCAACAAGGAATACAACGCGTAACGAAAACGAAGATGAAATTGACCGCCGTGCAAACCGACTACTCGCGTTTTGCTATAATAAAGTAATGACAAATTCTTTAATCTCCCCCTTTTTGGATTTGATTTTTAAGTGAGGACCTGACAGTGGAATATTTGATTGCATGCGATGGCTTTCTTTTTGGATTACGAAATCGATTCAGTGAGTAAAATCAAATTTTATGAATAGATTATATGTTGCGTTGATTGAAAATATTTTTAACTGAATGTTTTTGAAAGGTATTATTACGCAAATTCGGAATTTGTTCGAAATTGGTGTATTGATTTTGTTTGATGTATTTGGAGTTGCTTATTCTAAGGAAGAATATGCAACTGCAAAATGTGAAAAAGGGTACAAAACGGTTGATTAATGTATCGAGATGGGTTGCTTTTTTGTTCAGTCATATTTTAAAGTAAGTATATTTTAAAGAGAGCATGTGCTCACCGATCAGAATACAATTATAAGTAAGCACTGATTGTGAGATGTGCATTTCGTTGGATAGAAATATGCTCATACCAACAAAAATAATATGAACAAAAGTAGTAACAATGAACGATGCCTTGAATGGCCTCTATAATGCGTAAAAAGAAACGATTGTGGACGTCGTTTGAGATATCCATTGTCATCAGTACTATTGTTGTTATTATCATTGTTGTTACTATTACCACATTATTAATATTATTGGCATCTTCTAATTCCTGAAGACATTTAAACAAGTTTACGCATGCATTAATTAATGACGGTGTTTTTATGCGTAGGTTTTAGTATGAATCTGCTGAGTTGTAACATCAGTTAAAATGTTACATTTCAGAAAATGCAAACAGACTTCAAGAATCGTGTCAAGCAGCAGTGAGTGAATGATGCCATTAGCGTAAATGCACTCCATATGTAAACCTTTCTTTGCGTGCTTCTCAATGTACATTTTGAGGTGAATTTTGATGTAGCGTATCTTAATTTTTGATGTATTTTGAATATTTTCCAACAACCCACTACTTGATTCTCAGGTTTTGCTCCAATTTTTCTCGAGAAGATACTATGATCGTTCCATTGATTTGCTGATAGAACAAAGTCACTTGCCATACACCCTTCTCCATTTACTCTTTCATTTCTTTTTTTTTCCACTTTGCAGATAATGAACAAAATGAATTATCGCTTTTCAAGATGTTTTAAATTGTGCGATTGCATGATTAAGTTCAAGTTTTCAGTCAGAAATGTATATATCGCCGTTACTACTGTCCTGGTTCACTTGCATCAGCCCAATCAATTTCACCAAACCAGACCCGATCGCACCCCTATTAAATCAAAACTCTATCGTAATTCATTTCTCTTACGCTCACCACCATTTCGCTCCTTATTTCAGCATCATTATTATACGACCATTATTTCTATTACAGTGATTACTGACCCGTTCATTGATGCAATGAAATTGTCCTAACAATTTCATTCAGATATAATTTGTTTCATTATTGTTATCTCTATAACGCTAAACCAACTACCGAGCTAGTATAAACCAAATATTCTACAAGATGATGCGATTTTGTGGATGATTTAGGCATACTATTATGTGACACGTTTATTGTGCAGAGTGCAACGAAATTTAGTGGCGATTGTGGAATGCGATCGGTTTTATAATATGACCGGCTGTTGAATGAAGGTGTATAAACAAGCTAAGAATACTTTTTAAAACACCAAATCAATAGAATTTATAATCTGTTTTCAACGCATTAATCATTTAATTAACTCATTCGAAGGGATTAGCAACAACATTCACAGCATCATGTCACAGACAATTAAAAGAAAAAATTTGAACACAGAAAAGATTTTTGGCATTTGGCCAGCAGTTTATCAAACCATCACAATATCCCTCCCCGGCTTAAGCGAAAAACAATGTCGCCAGTAAAAAAACTATTGAAAAACCCACTTTACTTCTCATTTCAGGCTGGTCTTTATACCCTACAATTAATAAATAATAAAACTGCAACAATTAAATTAAGAACAACAACAATAATAGTAACCATAATGACAATAATGATAATAATTATAAATAAAAACACGACGGAACCCACGATGCCAACAGACACACACAAACGTTACCGTTAATCAAACAACCGAACCGAAACAGTAATGACTTATTTTTGAAACAAGTTGTGAAAGTACATGAACGGAGAAGGGGTTTCAATTAATCGAACTGTTAACCAAAAAATGAATGAAACCTAAAACTCCGGCACGAACAGCATTTAACGCAGATAGATTTTGCGCAAAAATAAACAGAGACCACGGAACGCTGAGATGAATCAGAACTGAAACAAATATTGGTCTAATCGGCATTGAACACGACAAATAAAACGAGAAGAGACCGACTGATTTATCTGATGATTGAATCTGCTTGCTTTTAGATGCACACTTAGATATGCTCTCAGAAGAACATTCCCGCAACACCGCCCATCTCCTGCTGCTCTTTAACAAATATTTCGAAATACTGATAAATTATCGTCACTGCCAATAGAATACCTGTTCCGCTGCCAATTGCACCTGAATTTCTATCCTTTTACTAACGCCATCTTTTTGCGTCGATACATATTTATGAACAGCATTTACTGACTTGCTTTCTATTTTTACATATACTGAAAACGAAATGAAGTGCATCTCATTAGCGAATACTTTCTGTATACTCATAAGGCCATCAATATGAAATATAGGTGGATAATCAAAAAATAGACGAAATGAGAAATTTTTTTGTAGAAGTGAATCGAGTATACCCATGAAATCAGCCGTGACTGAAAGTGCACCAATGCAAAGACCGCCGAATGCAGCTGCTGTTGGTATGTAACGGTTCAGTTCGTGGATCATCGACTTCTCGCGATGACCGCGCATTACCATCTGTTGTTCTTTCAATTGTTTTGCCACCTAAACATATCAGTATTCACTTAGTGAGAATGAAAGCATTGTAAGTGATGTATGGTTGGATAATATATGAAGAAGACATACATCTTTTGCACTACTTCCGGATACATCAATCCAAGTCTTTGAGAAGAACGCACACGATCCCAGCATAAAAACAATGTAAATAATACAGTGTATGGGATCTTCCATCACATGCGCCAACGTTTCTGGAGGAGATAAAAAGTAGCAAATTCCTCCTGTTGGATAGCTACGATAACCTCCAGCATCCGACCATGTGCCCAACAAGTTCACCAATATATTACCACCAAACTTTGCGGCCAACATCTACAAGGCATTTCATTGAAACCGATCATTTACATAAGAGTTAATCAATTTCATCAACAAAAATTAAACGCTCATCTGTTAGCGCTTGGTCTCATACAGCAATCTGGTACAAAGATCATAAAAGGTACGTGAACATTTAAACACCTTTCACAACTGATTATTCAACCGCAAATCAGTTGCTGCACTTCTTAATGAATTTATTATATTTCATATCCTACATAAACAACAACAATTCCATGAAAACCAGCAGTATTTACTTTCTCAAATCTGTTTATGCGATTCAAAGTTTGCACCGCACTCTAACTTCCTTCACGTCTTTGTTTCTCTCTTAAAGCTTTTCGCATTCCTTTTATCACTTTAAGAACGGCTTGAAAAGTATCTTAACTATGGAGTTTGCAATCCTCCAGAACAAAAATCTTTTTATGTATTAATGAGCATTACGAACTCTTCAGGATACATAAACTATCAAGTGCATTTTGATGAGTCGTATCTAAAAACAGTCTTAAACTGAGAAATATTCGACAGGCATACTCAGCCATTCAATCAAGCATGTTCTTTTTTTTGCAACGAAAATGTCACCTTGTCGAGAATGGAACGAACTTTGCCACTGATAAGAAGGATAAGGAAGAAAGTACAATCGATCAAAACCACAAAATCGAAACTGAGCATGCATACATTCATTACTACCCAACCCAAATAAATTACTGGATATCACCTGAGAGATGACGTAGAGATTGGAGACAAGAGCTGATTGCAGAATGATAGGAATGTTTGATGTGTAGAAGAGTTTGATCGGATACGAACTGTACTGACCACGATAACGAGCACTCTTGATCGGCAAATCCACACGGAAGCCCTGACAAAAGTAAAAACAATGAAACTCCTTATGTGTTACTCACATACGTAATCCACAATCATAGACTGATTGCAATGATCTGTTTTACTTTGCAGGATAGATCAACAAAACTCAATGTACATCTAAAACAGAACATTTCGCAAAAATTAAACTTGATATAAAAACCTGGAAGTAGATAACAACAGCGAAAACAAGGACAGTGGCCATCAGATTCATGAGGTTGGGCAGATTGGGTCGATAGAACGCTTCACGGAGAGCGCGTATTTTATCGTTGCGTGTAGCCAACAGATGGAATAAGGCTATGATAGCACCTTCGAATTCCGTTCCCCGACCAGTGTTCATGGTGGCTGGTGAAAATGCTTTCCAGACGATCGTTTCACAGATATTCGTTGCGATGAACAACGAAATACCCGAGCCAAGGCCATAACCTTTCTGTAATAATGCTCAAATTGATAATTCTGTGACAATCGAACGTTACCGATATTTCATCCCTTCGCCTAATAAATTGCAAAAAATCATTCAACAAAAATCATATTTCGATGATTCTCATCATCAGTTTCACAATAAACAAAGATTTTAAAAAGAACCTGAAGTAATTCATCCAGAAGTAAAACAATCAAGCCAGCAACAACAAGCTGTATAACGATGAGTAGACAGATTCCAGCACCGATTTCTGACGGATCACCATACAGACCAGATGCCACGTAAACGATCGCTTGTCCCACAGTTATCACCATACCAAACACTGGAATCACTCATCAGTTAACGACTCAGACAGTCGGTCGCTGCGGATCGGTTATATAAAATGCGGGCAGCATTCACTAATAATGCTCAACTTAATAAACGAGACTTTGACGCTTCATTTAGAACAGTTCGTTGTGCGTATGGCAGTGAGCTCGGTGACATTTTCATGAAGGAAAATCTGTGTACTAATTCTTCATAAACTGAAGAATTATTTAATTTATGAAGAAATTTCTATTTGTCTCCCTTTTCACAATTTTTTGAAAAGTACACATATAACGATCTGAACAATAATACTGAAATACAAACATTTTTGTGCTCCATTGAAAAGTGCTCTTTCCTTGGGGGTATCACCCACTTCAATGATTTTTGCACCAGCTAGTAACTGCATAATAAGTCCTGATGTAACAATCGGTGATATACCCAACTCCATAAGTGTACCTCTGTTAGAGGCCAAAATTACTCGAAGCCAGTAGAATGGATCGGCACTATCAGTTGACATTATTCCTGCAATTTAGTATATCTTTCACTTAATCATCAATTAATAATTAGCCTTTTACAATTGAAATAATCAAAGATAACTAGGATCTTTATGAAAAAAACAAAACAGTGGCTATAGAAAGCGAGAACGTTTATATCATATCAGCGGTGTAGAATGCTAATTTTATGCATGAAAAAAACGAGATTCATATGCTGTTCAATTTAGCTGAATAATCTAATCATCAACGGAGTGAATAATTAACATTTTCCTACGGTAACTATCTGAATTTGTGATTTCTCTCCATCTGCTTTCACTTTAAAAAAATTACAGCACACGGCCGTCATTCAACAATACAGATACCAAACACAATAGTTTTGAACAACAAATGAATCACACCGATAAAAATTCAACAAATCAGCTTACCAAAAAGGGGTATTTGACAACAGACAAGGAAAACGAATAAAGTTATCGCTGTCCAAAGCATCTTTTCACGGAACTGAATTTTTCGTTCCGGTTTCGACACCTCCGGCACGAAGCCACAAAAGGGCTTCACGAATTCGAGGAATTTTACTAAAAAAAAGAGCAGATTGAAGAACGGATAACAAATGAAATGAAAATGTAAAGAAACCAATAAATCGTTTAAAATTTCATCAAAACAAACAGAGTACTTGCTAGATAATACGCTCTTTGAAAAGTGAAAAAATGACCAAGCCTCGCAATGATCACATTACAAATTTGTATTCAATGTAATAACTGCAAATTAAACTTACTTCCCATCGCCGGTACCTTCTCGAAACAAATATGCTCCTTGAAAACGAATTACCAACAAACGTCACAACCCTTTACGATGTGCAATATAATGAGGCAACAACTGCAGATAACCACGCCTCGGTGAACACCTCTATATGTATTTAGCCGACGCTCTTGCGCCACCAATGCGACCGGCCCTCAGCTACCGTAACCCAACGGCACGATTTCAAAGTTTTCCTGGAAACCGTTGAATTTTTACCTCGTTTGGATTCTATGGCTTTCGAGTCACTCAGATTGAGTTCAAGTGGGTTTTCCATCTTTCATTACTCTACGATCTAACTATTTTTTCGAGTTTAAAGCTAAAATATTGTTTGAATTGAGATTGAAGTTCGTCACAAAACTGCAAATATTTTACCACGATATTTACGCGCGAACTCAAATTTTGTGATATTTTTAATCACTCAATATTTTGAACAGTACGCTTCGACATAGGCTTCAATTTTTGGTTAGGATCAGGATTAGCTTAGAAAACAGGATAATTGGACGACGAATTGTGGAAGTCGTTCCTACTGTAATGAAATTAATTCGTCTACGTTTGGTCTTGAGTAGAGAACGTTTCGAAGGGCAATGAAATGGTTTCAAAGTAACCAGTTAAACCATAATTCAGCCTGTAATTTCACTTTTGTTTTATCAATGTTCTCTGTGATTAAGAAATTATCGTGAATAATGTGTTGAATCGTATTCTACGAATTGTTGTGAAAGTGAACGTCAACGATCTGATCGTCGATATCAGTGTAGTGTTATGAATAATTTATTGTTGGGATGATAACACCGTAGTGATTTTGATAACGATTAGAAAGATGTTTTTGAAGTAATTATTTAGTGTATAAAAGAATATCATTTTAGTCAAAGCTCTCAATTAATTACTGTTCAAGGTGACAATGTCTGATGCGACATCATCATTCAACGATGGAACATCAATGCACAAAAGTATACTGTTCGTATGTCTAGGTATTCATTATTCAATGCTTTTTCTTTATATTGCTTTATTGCGAAGGATTCATTACTCATTTTGAAAGGAGGCGATCACGGTTGTGATATTGCAGGTAATATTTGCCGTTCGCCAATGGCCGAAGCGATTTTTGCAAATATGATAAAAAATAGAGGACTACTGGATAAATGGAGAGTTGAAAGTGCTGCAGTGATTGATTATCATGTAGGTAGACAACCAGATAAAAGAACACTTGAAACACTCCAAAAATTTGGTATCAACGACTACAAACACAAAGCACGACAGGTCGCTTACTCATATAATGGATACGTTGTCTTGCACACGAATATTTTAGATGAAAACTTAATCCAAGAATATCTATTTTCGAATATTGTTTATAACGAAGTTAAACACTATTATTAACAACAACGTTTCAGCGTAAAACGCCAGCATCAGACGTGAACTGAACTATGCAGTCACCCTGATGACGGCACTTTACGTTCCGTTATTGATAATACTGTTTAATATCGTTATCAGCAATATTCGAAAATAAACATTCCTTTATTTAGTTTTCGTTTCAAATATTCCTGCATAAGAAAACGTATGTCACTTATTGTTACTTCTGTTCCGTACATAAAAGTTATTCTATACATTGAGTTGTTTCGTACAACTCGAAAACGACGACACCAGTTTTTTAGAAACTTTTACCGTTCGATATAGCTCAACTTCCGGATGATTTGCATATTAAAAACAATTCTCTATGACCCTCTCGTTGTAAAAAAAATCTCAATACGATTTAATTTGGCGCAGTGTATGTAAATTCAAATGTTGACTTTTGCATATTCAAATCTATGCAAATTTTGCACTTTGTGCAAATCGGAGGAATCTATCTGTTCGAGATCTCATTCAACAATTAGCGACTGCGGTTCTCCAAAATTGATAGAGATTCAATTGTGAATGTTATTTCGCATCGATTAAATTCACAGTGGAACAACCAAGTTATCAAGCTGGCCAATGGATGCCTGTTTAAGATGTTCAGCCGACCGGGTCAGCGAACTGTCACACCGATACGTTCGACCCGGTCGATGAATGAGTTAAAATGAAAGCTTGTTTTAGGTTACAACAGAGGATTTCCGCAATTTCGATTTCATTATGGGTATGGACGAGCATAACATTGTGTATGTTTCAAGATATGATGTTACCATTGCCGCAAGGAATCCTTGAAAATATAGTCATTATCTTCATTCGAACCTTTTCTTTTCCGAAATTGACTTCAGTTGGGAAGCTGAATTGAGGTTAGTGGTGGTGCAACATGACAATCGATGAGGGAGTGGGAGATGAAAACTTGAAGTAGAACTGAATTGGACCATATATTTGCTGTCATATACTACATTGAAACTGTATTGGAATATTCAGAGATTTGAAAGAGATCGAAAAATTAGCCGGAAATGGTAAAGCTTCAGTGGAAATGTTTGGTATTTATGACCCCAACGGTGCAAATGAAATACCAGATCCTTATTACGAAAAGGGTGTTGGAGCTTTTGAAAAGGTTAATTTGATGTGTTTTCATTTCGTTGTCATCAAATATAGCACTTTGTATGAGGAACTCCCTAATATTAATTATTTGAAGTTACTGATGAAGTAAATCGATATCTTGAATGAGTGCTTATAAATGTATCACTTTGAATTCTTGAAGTTATTTTCATTCATGTACTATGATCCTGTTAATTACATTTCTCTCTAAAATCGAACTTTTGAAAGTTAATTGAAATTGAATTTTCCTAAATCGAAATTCAACCGTTGCAACTGTCATATATTCATGTGATGTCCTAACGCCCAATCCTGTTTGATACCCTAACAATTCTCATTCATTAGCCCACAATGTATTCTTTTTTTTTCGTTGATAGAGCAATGAATTGATTCACTTATCATTTGAATTTAAGGTATTTGAACAATTATCACGGTGCTGCACAACATTTCTGGACAAAACTAACTAATTGGGTATGTTCTTCACCAAATATATCTCTTAAACTTCATCGTTTTTTAACGCCTAAGTCACGTCGAAAATTCGAATTGTGAGTCAAATCGTAATTTGGAATCAGAATTACATTTTTTGATTTTCGAAATATCTCGATATTTACTCCTAAAGTTCGAACATTCAAAGTCAGAACAAAAAATTGGTGAAATTTCATTTGAAATTTCTAATTTTCAATTTGATACGACAAGAATATGTAGTGGAATTTGTAACACCTTGAGGTATCCCCCATTGCGCTTCGGAATTAGCCTCAACCTAAGCAACTTGGCAGCCGTCTGTCTAAGCGCGAAGTAAACCTCAGACTAAGCCTATTGGTAAGGTTCGGCTTAAGCATAGGGTAAGCTTCGCGCTATGTCTAGGATAAGTTTCAGCTTGAATCCTATGATAAGCTTCAGCTTGAGCCACTGGCATAACTCATCCTGAGCCCCGTGGTGAATCTCCATGTATGTCCCAAAGGAAGCCTTAGCCTAAACCCTGGTGTGAACCTCAGCTCATGCTTTATGATGAATTTGTGTCTAAACCCAAGGTAAGCCTCAGGTTGAGTCTCATCATGCACCCAGGCATGAGATGAGCCTCAACTTGAGCCTAGGATAAGCCTCCACAGACCTCCATTTTGATCTCATTTTGGGTCTCGTTGCAAGCCTCAACTGAAACCCGTGATGAACCTCAGTCTAAGCACCGTGACCTTGATAAACTTCACTTCAGCCCAAGCCTGGATGTGGGTGTTCTAGGTCGTCTTATGAGCCTTAGCCTATGATCTATAAAGCCTAAAACTGAGCGTGGAAGTATGCCTCAACCTAAGCTTAAGCATGTTTTCTCACAGAACGAACAATTTTATTATGCTCGATGCAAAAGTTCGGGAAATATTGAACGCACTTTCATCAGAAAACAAATTTTGAACAAAACTTGCCCTTATGTAACATAATTTCGAATTAAAAAATTGTTCAAATTTCGAAATCGTTTTTGAAATTCGAAATTATGATACTCAAAAATCGAATTCCGGATTGGGGGCTAAATTAAAATTTTGATAGGGCTGATTATCATCAATATTTAACAGATATCTGATGTGCATTAATACATATTGATATTATTGAATGATGGGCTTTTTGTTCAAATACTTAATTTGTATAATGAAAAATATTTGAAGTGTAGTCAGATTAGTTGATCGAATATGATTTGTCATGTACCGAAATCGGAATGAATAGAGCGAGTGAGCTGTGTTTGTGTAACTTTCATAAGATACCATTTATTATGCTGGATGTTCAAGAAAATAATAATCGACGAGCAATTCGTTTATAGTGGACAATAATAGATGACGATAATTTTTCGCTGAAGTTGTTGTGTAATTGGTTGTGCCGTGCAACTCACAACAAGAAACGTCAAGTGATATCTTAGAAGATTGACGAATACGCATCTCTTAAAGTAACATGTGAAATTCAGTGACAACGGTTGAAATACGAACGGAATTAATGTGGCGCTGTTTTGGTGGCATGTTTGTTCGATATCAAGTGCATTCACCTACAATACACATCGTTTATTTGGTTTTCATGGTGTTTCAGTAATGTTTTTTTTGTTTGTTTGTCAGTCTAGTGATTTGTGATGTGTATGGATTACCTCTCGATAATGAAAACAATCTCAGAAATCTGGCAGTATTCAGTTTGGTAGCTGGTCCGATGAAACGAATAATTCATTCATTATTTAAGAATTGTATGATCCTATACTTATTTCTAGAGATCTTGTGGTGAATGATTTTCATTAGATGGTTATCATATCAGTGTTCATAATCAATCATGTAATTGTATTGTATATATTCGTTAGTTTTAATGTTCGCCTATTTATTCATTGCGTAAGTGATAAATTGTTATTTTGGTTTTTT
Source organism: Anisakis pegreffii (assembly GCA_035041965.1). Taxonomy (NCBI): domain Eukaryota; kingdom Metazoa; phylum Nematoda; class Chromadorea; order Rhabditida; family Anisakidae; genus Anisakis; species Anisakis pegreffii. The sequence goes on along the minus strand of JAPYMA010000667.1, from coordinate 48,082 downwards.
TGTGTGGAGACTCGAAATATTTCATGTTTCATTGAGTATATTTTGATGATCAGACAGTAGCTAAATAATACTTCAGTGGATATCAGTTGCAGAATTCAATTGCTGTTCTTCCACCTTCCGATCGAATTAATTGTTCTTTTTGAAATGTTGATCATTCGTTTGAATATATCTTTCTCATTTTATTTTCATTCATTAAACGTTATTTTTCATTAGTAATCTAAATCAGTCAATAATTTATAGTTGTTTGCTTTAATTGTGCAGTTGTTTTTTCTGTTTGAAGTGCCAGTGATAAAATGAATAATTTATGTATGCTGAATGTGGTGTTTGATGATTGATAGTACTCTTGAAATATTGCTCGAAACATTGTTTCGGTGTCTATAGGACATTTCTGAGTGTGTTAATTGCTTAATAAAATGTAACAAGTCATGAATTTTGAAGTAAGTCTTTTACAGTGGAGTGAGCTTGAATGCTTTGTCTAAAATTATGGAGCCAGAAAGTTGTGTTATTGAAACAAGCAATTTGGATTCGAAGCAATTGCTCAGCGTAAATGTTGAAATATTGGAATCATCAGTTGAAGCGTGCGGGATGATGCGTCGTTGAAATAGTTAGGAACTAATTTAGATATTGTTATTGATCAAGAAGATGCCTGCAATGGATGTGCGCGTAATGTATTTGATACTTCGTTCGGATCTGATCAGCCTCTTCAAATGGCCGTTAGGTGCTGTCGTTACGCAAGGTGCACATGCGGCCACGGCTTGTATTTGGGCGTTTAAAGACGATAGCGATGTTGTTGAGTACATGAAAGACACTGATCATATGCGTAAAATCACTCTCCAAGTAAAAACTTGAATCTTATCAGTTTTTCTTGTCTCATTCATTCAACATTCTGCCATGTTCTCCAATATGTCAAAGATCTGCTTCTTTTTTATACAATTATCTTCCTTACTAACAATTTATTTTTCACCATTTTTTTGCAATATTGAATTGTCATTTTTTGACAATGCTTACCAGAAAAATTACAATATGAAATAAATCATTTCAAGAGGCTTTCTTTTGATATGAAATAATTTTTTGAGCTGACTGAATCCAGTAGATTTTGCCTGTGGATGTGTAGTCTTGTCTCATCGTCGTTTACAATTTGAAGAATCGTATTATTGGACATTCTCAAAAGTGAGGCGTGCAAACAGTACCTAACCACTCAAATATTTCTTTTCCATTTCTCAACATAAACAGAATTTTGGTTGCTCTCTTCACAAATCGTTCTCAAAAAGTATCATTTTCCAGGTCAAAGATGAGAGTGAATTGAAATCAATCGCGACAGTGCTGCAAGAAAATGACATCGACCATCGAATATGGATTGAGGACGATATGCCAGTATGTATCGCCGTTAAGCCTCTACCAAAAAATATTGTTCAAAAGCACTTAAAGCATCTCCAACTTTTCTCATAAACATTAATGTGATTTTTAATTTTCATATGTTTGAACGTTGTTATTCCATTCGCAGTTGTGTTTTTTATGTTTATCATAAAGGCGTTGATTGATTTATGAAAAAGAGATAGTGAATTGTGGTTTTAAGTAAGTTGGAGCTAAAGCGTTGACAATTCAAGGTGCTTAAAATGAGTGGAGAGTCTCGAGTTAGTCTCGATTGGCCAGTATCTTGATCCTGACCCTCTGGGGAAATGTTCCAGATGAATAACCCGCCGTCTGGCTCGCAAGAACTATCGTTAACACTTTTGCAGTCGAGGAAATTGTCGTCAGTATTTTTCCAGTTAACTAAATTCAACACTTTGGAGTCGACATTTTCCTGCATAACTGTAATAAAAATAAAAATTTTGTATCCTCTCACGAAAGCCAGAGATTTCTTGGTACTTTGCTTATGCTCTTGATTTTTCAACTGGATTTTTTTGTTGTACATTGGCAGTAGGTGCGTACCAAGTCAAAGAGAGAGAAAGAGCAGCGGTTAAAAACAGATGAAAGTAACAGACATGTGAACGAATGTGGTTGAGACGGAAACGGAGAACACGGCTGAACAATTGGCGCGATGGATTGAAGTATTAAACAATTGAAATATTCCGAAGCAAATTTTATTTATTTATTTATTTATTTAATCAGCAAATCCAACTCATTACGAGTTTATGCCTCTCTGTTATTACCAATATCACTAATATCACATTCTTCCTTCCTTGGCATTCTTCTTTCCGCGCAGCTAACAATAATAGCGTTTGGAATCATCTGTCTTCATGAAATCCGAACTTGAATTATTGATTTGGCAAGTACAGAGGTTTTGGGCTACTCTCCCATATGCCCATTTATTTCTAGGGAGAGGGACTCAGAAAGAGCCCGAAAATACATTCCGATTGATCGATTGAACACTTGTCCAACGATCGTTCAGAGTAGTTGTTTGGAACAGCCATCAGTAGTGAATCAGTAATCTTTCGTTATCAGTAATAAACGATTAATGTAACCGAGTAGATGCATAGCAATCGGCATATCAAGCACGCCACAACCAACCAATAACGAGCGCCATAGATAATTTGCATAGTTAAATCCAGCCGAATACCAACAACAATCCGTTAAGCCATCGCAACAATGACGAACATTTTGCCGATCGCACAGAACGATCGACAAAACAACCGCTCACCGTCATCCATAAAAATTAAACTCAAATTTTTATGGATGACGGTGAGCGGTTGTTTTTGTTTATGACGATGACGGTTGACGGTTGAAGCAAATTTTATGATAAATTATTATATTTTGAATTCTTAAGCGCATGAAAAGCTTTATCAAAAGGCATTCTCAGTTTGAAGACGTTTGTAAACTTTTCAGATTGCACCGAGCCGCAGTGAAAATATTCATAAAATTTATCACGTTCCCACGTACTGTTGCAATGAGTGGAAATATCTCAACAATGCAAAATGGAAACAAATCACGTGTTTTCTGATCAACGTAGAATGGTGATCCAGAACCAATTATAATCCAATTCAACAAAGATTAGTACTATACTGACAATTGATAACACCACAGCAATAAACGTCTGTGGCGCCGTAACGCACGAATGAGTGATTGATTATACGACAAATCGGATTTCATATTTAGAATCAGCGCGAAAAATTAGCACCAGTTGAAAAATCTAGTCAACAATAGTCGTAGTGTAATTATAGTTCCCAATAAAAAAATAGTTTTCAGAGATATTCACTCTTTGCAGTTACAGCTGTGAGGCTTTCTCTTGGGCTCAAACTTTGGTTAGTGTATAAGAGTGTAAGTAAAATGAACCGTGGTAATTCCTACAGTAGCCACAAAGATCAAGAGGGGAGCACAACGATGACCACAAAATAATGCGTCTCTGCTTAAATTCCACGTTCATAAAATTGTGATGTTTATCGTTCAACGTGTATGAGTAATATGATAGTAGTGCTTTTTCGTTTTGTTGTTATTGATAACAAAAAAATTTTTCTGTTATTCACTTTGTCGCTTTGTCGTTGAGATAAAGCGAAAACATCTGTGAAAACGTCAAATATGCAAATGTTCGGTATTTCTTTGCTATTTGTTCACGGGGTGAGTGTCATTACAAGCTATTTCGTGAACACGTAAGGAAAGCATGGAAATTAAATTGCAGTGAAGATCAATAGGAAGAACACGATGAAGAAGGTGAATTTGAGAAAATATTAAGCCAAAAAGCCTAAACGAGTATCATATACGGGGGAAATATTTTGATAATGACAGATTGAAAACAACAATGCTGAACAGAAAATCTGCTATGAGTAGGATTCCAAATCACATTTCAAAGCGAAAGTTAATGTTTCCATGTTTAGCATAAAGAACTGAAAATACACTGCATACCGTAAGGAGTAGGAAATAACCGTTGATTTTCTGGAAACGTAAGGTAAACATTGCAGAAAGTTTTGAACACTGCTTTTGAAGAAGAAGTTAGTGTATATGCTGCCGGCGAGCAGCGTATAGAGTCACCTAAATTAAGAATTTGAATAGTTGCATTGATTCAAAAATAAACCGATTGGCAACTTGCTTGTGCGCTTGTGTGTTCCAGAAAGGCATTTCTTCTTTTCGTTCGTTCAAAACAGATATCCGCTATCGCTTGATGGCATCTGCACATACTTTTCAACACCGCAAGCGTGTACGTAAGTCATCTTACGGATCTCTTCGATACTACCAATGTCACCTAATTGTAAATCACATGCTTCTGACCTTCTATAAAACCGAATGCGATGGTGTTACCCCAAATCTTTTTTGAATACTCAAAAGTTGTGTGATTGTAGTTGGTGACAGTGTGTTCACAGCCTTTTCAGAAGATCTCGCAATGTTCGTGACACCCGTTCATTATTTTCAACTCAACTTCATTACACATTAGTCAAAATACCACCATGAGTATTTGTTTGTCAAAATTGTATCAGTTCTTTTCTTATGTCTCTAGCGCTTCACTTTTTTTGAACAACGGTTCCATTCTACCATAATCGAACCTTGCGCAAGTGTCACTCAGTTTTATGAACATTTTCAATTCCGCGCTGTGTTCTCTGAAAAGTTTACAAACGTCTTCAAACTGAGAATGCCTTTTGATAAAGCTTTTCATGCGCTTAAGAATTCAAAATATAATAATTTATCATAAAATTTGCTTCGGAATATTCCAATTGTTTAATACTTCAATCGATCGCGCCAATTGTTCAGCCGTGTTCTCCGTTCCCGTCTCAACCACATTCGTTCACATGTCTGTTACTTTCATCTGTTTCTAAGCGCTGCTCTCTCTATCTCTGTCTTCATGTCGATTTGGTACACGCCTCTTGTCTCGATCGTCTCCTATCGACATTATTGCTCACGGTTCGATTTGCTAATTGCATTTTTCTGCATGGTCACTTCCTTGGCCGACGACCTGTTTTTTTTTCATTCAGAATGTTATCGACGTTTCGAATTCTTGTAAGTTACACTTGCATGTACCGTCGTGCAAGGATATGTTTATGCGTGCAAGTAATTTTGAATTTGGATGTTATCGTTCTATTAAATTCTTACCGTTTCTTTTGCTAAATAAGTTCAATTTTTTTTGCTTGCAGAGGTAATTGCGTTGGCGTTTTGAAAGTATGCAAACAACAGCACACAATATGGACGATTATGAAGACGGAAGGAGAAATGATCTGGTATTTTGATTTTAATTGCTGTTTAGTAATTCATTTTGAGCCGTCATCTGTTCATCTGTTCCGAATGTTTCTCATGTTCTCTTTTCAAACGTGACGAGTTGATGGGAACTAATTGTTTTTGGTTTTACGTTCATGATATGATTTTTGTTTTGGTTCAAAATTAACATTGGTAAGTGAATGTGTGTAATAGCTGAAGCGGAAGAACAGTGGGAGAGAAGAGGACGTATGTGTGGGCGAGGAGTGATATTTGTTTAAGTTGTAAATGAATAAAAATCATTTCAGCAGGAATGGTTCGTATCAGAGGCCAAAGACAAAGAAGCTGATGTTCTGTTTTTAGGCGACGATCATATCGCTCTACTTGAGCAAAGTTTGGTCAGTTATTAAGAGGTCGTTTTAATTTTGAATATTAAGTATTTTTTATGGTTTTTGATAATACCAATATGATAACACGTACATTAAGATTTGCTAGAAAACCCAATCCTAAACACGGAATTATAAACGCTTCGGCTTGGAAACCCTAGTTGACATTGAAAGCGATCATATAATTATTTGCATTCAACTGAGCAAACTGACAGAAATTGAACAAACCATAAATGTTAAATTATCTTTCCAGTTTAGATAAGCTTTGCGGAATTTGTTTGCAGCATAGTAACATTAAGTCGATCGTAGTTTTGCGAGCAAATGGCAAGCTCAATCATTAGATGCGTATATCTGCTTAACTGGATATTAGTGGAATTAGATTCTGTCTTAGTTTATCCTTTTAGTTTATAAGTTAAACTTATTTGCGCAGAAAATTGGTCTTCATGTGGGATCTGTCCCCAGAGGAATTTTGCCGTTCTTAGATCAAAATGTTTTACAGATTTATCGCGAGCATTTTGCGCCGTTGCATTGTTTATGTTTCGGTGCATTAGGTGATCGTATTTCGGATCTAATTTGGCGACTCGAGAGTAATATTTTGGATAGTCTCAGTCCAAAAGTTGGTCGCATTTTTATTCTATATTCTTCACGTAAGAATACTTTTTGAATCGAGAACTTACGGTTAAGCTCTAATCCAGATGGCCATGAAGAGGTGGAATGTATTCTTCTATCTAAAATCATATCTATTTTGAACATGTCCCCAGACATGCACAATGAAAATTGCTCATAAATGAAACTTGTTGATTTTCATTATTCGATTGTTCAGTAGCAGAGGTGCAGGTACTTAAGTCAATCGCTTTTGTTTGATGATACTTGCAGATATATCAAATGATACTTCATTCGAGTGTTATTTGTTAATGCATTGAGATAATGCTTATTGAGGTATGGATTGTGCTCATTGGTAGTAAATTGTATTCAGTGTGTTGCTCATTACATTTTTAGGTTATTGTTGTTTCGATTGGTAATTCAGATTTTGGGATGAATAAGGAAGATATGCTGAAGGGGTTGGAGCAATTAGCGAGAATGATTAAAAGTCAAAAGCCAGATAGTCGACTCTTTTTTTTGGTGAATCTTCAAATATTGGTTAATGATTGCAAAGTTGTTAATTCGCCGATTTTAGTCATATTTCCGTAATTATTTATAATATTGATGTTAAGTGATATTTTGTATCAATTCCTTTAAAAGAGCTTTTTCTGGGTGAACTATTTTGCATTCCTGGCTTGGAAAAAATGAAATGTGTGGTAATGATGGCATACTTAATGTTTTTAATTGAAGAAACTATTACCGAGTGGACGCAGACCGAATAAGCGACGTGAGTTGATTAGCTTGGTTAACGATGCTCTCGAAGACAGACTGCATGAAATTGCAGATGTTATCGATGTAGAACCATCAATTCAAAGTGGGTTCACAATTTCTTGGTATTTCTAAGAAATTTCCTTTATACTCATAAAATAGATTTGAAAATGTCATTGATTTTGATTTAAATAATCGGTGCATCTCTGTTCGTAAATTAGAAACTTCTTGAAATGAATGATATCGAAGACTTTTCAAAATGGATTGAAACACATTTAGGGTATCTGCTTGGAATTTCAGTACTCTCACATTTTAATGAGTCATCATTTGTGCTAGGATATTCCGCCATTATGAATGCCAGATTCGGAAGCCATACCATTAGGACGGATTCTGATTTCGATCACCTAAAAGTGTAAATATTTTCGATGGAATTATTCTCAGTTAAAGAATTATATTTTTGGGGAACCATTCATTAAAAAAGAAGTTGGATTGTTTTGCCGAAGTTTTTTTCTATCCATGTGAAAGTGAACGAATTCCTATTCGAGTAATGTTTGAATCTATATTTTGAATTGCAATGTTTATCATTGACAGGCACCAACGGTTATATAGATGCGCATGATATGTTTGATTATGTGCATCTAACACAAGAAGGATACAAAAAGATATTCGATCTCGTATACATTGATGTATCGGCTGCACTGAATCCTGATCAGTGAAAGCATCCACTGAAAGCATCAGCACGTCGCATCATTCCTGCACATAACCACTTCTTTTATGCCCATTTCTCTTTTATCACTGAAACTAGATAGATTGTGTCGAGGCCAAATTCGGTTCGGCCCTCCTCTCCCTGTCAACTGCTACAATACTCTACTATCAGAGTTTTCTAACAAGGAAAGATCATGAACTTAATCTGACGTTTCGTAATGAGATATATATCGTAATGTATAGCTCTCCGAGCTAATCATGAATATGTAAGAAATTTTTGCGAAACACAAAGAAGAGGCGAGATATGGAGGGAAAAAGGTCATGGTTGCTTGAATATGGCATAGATGTATAAGAAAAAAAATTCCGGCATCACGCCTAACCCAACCATTAGGCAGCCAGACTTAATGCTACTGCTGAAAACGTTTTTCCCTCCATACCTCGCCTGGTTGTGATTCGCAAGAATTTCTTACATATTCATGATCAGCTCGAAGAGCTCTACAATACGATATATATCTTATCACGAAACGTCAGACTAAGTTCGTGACTTTTTCTTGTAAGCAATTTTCATGATTCTCATGCACTCTGCGCCTCTGTATTGTCATCGTTAAGCAATAAGTGCAGTGAACAAATACCAAGATATCATTTTGAAACGTTACTATATTCACTTCATTTATTCGTTCTGTGTGCATCGGGTGCTTTTAATTGCTTGTTGCTATGAATATCATCGATTGCGAGCTGATTATGATTTTGTTGCTGATGTGTAATCAGTGTATTCATTCGGAAAAATGAGGGTATTCTTGTTTATGATTTACTATTGTTGTTATAAGTGATTGATTTCAAAAAATATGATTGCAAATGTCATGCGGTTCTCTTCGATTCATGTCTTATTGTAATTTCAAAAATCAGGAAAGCATCCTTTACGCGTGGATCCCTCGAAAAATCAAATCCCCATTTCTTTTATGAAATTGTTGTTCACTTCTTGTTCCGCAAAAATGCGCCCGTCATAATTCACTTGAGTACATTCAACGGAAATCGTTCGAAAAACTTCAGTGAAAACAAATTTCTGCAAACTGCCTCAAAATTATTTGCGTAAAACTGCAAAAATTGAACGGAACGAGTGATTTTGCAGCACTCATAGCGCTATTCTCTGTCAACTTTTTTGTCGTTCTCATGAATTCATCACTTGTGGTTATGTTGTTCTAGTCATAATAAATAGCGCACCATGTGATAATGTTCAATGCTATTCATTTTTGTGGAATGATTAGTCTTCTTTGACGAGCACATTAAATTCTTGTTGTGTCAGTGATGACACAGAGAAATGAAGAATATTCAGGCAAGATTTTGTGATAACAAACGTTCTGTTAGTGAGTGCTTCTAGTCGATTGACCGTTCAAATACTGCTTTTAAATTTTCTGAAGTTTTTTCTTTGTTATCATCATATTCTTACTGGTAAAGTAGGTAATAATTTTCAAAGAATTGACTATGAGTTATATTCAGTGTACTTTATTGGCAGTTACTTGTGAACATAGAGATGATGTGCTCCGGCCGCCGTAGTCAAATACATCATAAGGTATGGATAAAACACCGAATACCACTCATCATGTTCAGCATAATTCATCATCACTCATCCATCTAACCCTCCATCAGTATTTCTAATTTTAATTCTTCCGTTCAATGCTACGAGTATTATCCATTTGTTCATTTGTGCTGTTGTGTGCCGCATTAAGATTTTAATGTTCGCTCCTTTCTTCGCTTTCACTCGCCGTCCAACTCATTAAGAATCTCTTTTTTTTCTCGTTCTCATCGTTCCACGAATAAAATTATTTTTCGTAAATTCATAATGGAACTGAAAATGAAAAAGCTGAATTTTGATTAAAGTAATCTTTCATTGTGGTTTGATGAGTGCAACGAATTCTGAAAGAATCTTCAATTTTCGAAGAACAACTGTCGAAAAATAGTTTCGAATAAATCGTCATCTGCTTGGAAGGAGGATGCATGGTTTTCGTGGTACATCGACGAAAATATTGCTTGCGTTGGTCAGTGTGTGACGCTTAACAACCTGAGAATCTATTTGATAACATGAATATGCAATGAGGCACAGTGCTGTTGGCCTGACAGACTTTCCAACCATTTTAAAATTTAAATCGCCCTTCGTAGCGAAAAGGATTCATCTAAACGAATGCAAAATAAGCTTGGTGTATACGTAGATATCGTTTCAACGATATGTGATGGAGAGGAGAAAGAAAAGTTTTTCTTGTACATGAAACCAAACGCAATAGGCATAAAAGGCTAGAAAAAAACGCCTCTCAGTGTGAGATTTCGATTGCGAGGAATGCGCGAGTTGTTCGTGACCTGTATATATGATAGTGCTCAATGTCACCCTTTCTCGTTGAAAATTTTACCAACTACATTTCAATAGAACAACGTAGATGATTAATGAAATATTCGAAATTCACTCTACAAATTCGAAACAATTCAAAATTAGTGAAACATATTCTTCACTCTACAAATCTTCAGAATCTGAGACCACGCAAACAGCAGAGTAGAAATGCACATGAAGTTCGCAAAAGACATCCGTTACTGTTTGCAACAACAATAAAAGGCACTTGAAATTATCAGTAGGTTAAGATAACATCACACTCAATAAGCACAAAAATATATTACAAACCTTTTTGTCTCGCCTAGTCGTTCGTGTTAAAAAAACGATCGGAATTATCAACTTATCAAGTGATCAAACTTTATTGCCTACTAACAACAATAACATTTATTACAGATGAAATGTTGTTCAATAATCACAGCAATAATCTGATGCAACAATGATTTCAAGAAACAGCTAAAACGTTACAAAATATGCAAATTAAGAAAACAATAACAATTTGACTAAATCCCGTAAATGTGACCTACTTCAGATAACGAACACAGCAGCAGTTCATTGCCAATTGTGGAAATTATACGAAACATAAATGAAACATGAACGGTTTCTAAATCGACTGGTTAAAACATTTAACAACACGTTTGAACAAGAAAACTAACCGGAACGAAATGGCAATGAAAAGATATGACATCAGGAATCGAGCTGACAATGAAAGAAACGGAAAAGAAGAACGTTAGCTGTATTGGGCACCACTCACTCAATACGAACGATTTTATGAACAGTCTTTCAATTACGTTCATTGTGGCATTTTTCTAAAGACGTTCTCATCGCTGTCAAATGGTACGAAAATATGTGTAACGATTTTGTGAAAAGAGTGTACAATGAACTTATAACAATGAAGATGAATTTAAATGAACAGATTGTCATATCTTTAAAACAATTAACAGTGAAAGGCACGTGTGCTAATGAAGACACTGTGAAAATAGTTGAGACAGCTAAATGTGGAAATATGGATCATAACTCATGCCAAGCCTTTGCTTCGAATTCTTCTTGTTCTTCGGTATCTGAATCATCATCATCATCATCATGATCACTTCCATGCGGTGATGTAGGACGACTAGTACTAGGGGTGGAAGGTGCCGAAATGGGACGAGGCATTCGACGTGCCGTTTCTTGAATTACCTGGACCAAATCCGGATGAGTCTTTTGCAGTGCCATTCTGCGTGCTTCACGATAAAACTGCAACAATAAATATTTATCGTTCTAATTTGTTTTCAGCTTCAAAATTTGTATTAGTTGCCTTTCTGAATAAACCACGAGATGCATTTTTTCGTCACATTCGACTGCCCCACGAAGGACTGGTCAACTTGCATGCGAAACAAAAAATTGATAGTTTCTTCAGTTGAAGCTATATACTGAACAACGTTTATGAATAAATTCGAAAGGGAAGTGAACATTTGAGATTACTGCCCAAATGAGGTGATTACTTACCGATCCAAGATTTTTCCAATCCAACAATTCACTTAAACGTTCCGTGCGATTTCGCATAATGATTCTTTGACGTCTTGTTAGTAGACTGAACGACAAACTTACAATTAGTGTCAACTTCGTAAACTGTGGAATTATCAAAATGAAATGGTAGAGTAAGCAATAACTGAGAGCATTGACCGATAAATTAATTTCTTTTGATTTGTTGTTAGAAAGTAATGGAGAGAGGAGGTCATTATGGTCATGCAGATTGTTGAAGGCAAGAAATGGCGGTCTGCCTGCCATAACACCAAAGGCAAGAGCGCCAGAAACACTGTTCGAAAAATTAGTCTAATAGAATGGTAGAGCTTAACATATATCAGATGAACGATGTATCAGAGAATTACTTCGTAATGAATTGGATAACCTGAACGATGCGAAAAGTGAACATTCATGGTGATTATTTTCCATTTTATAATGCACATTATTCATTAATACTATAAACAGTGTTCTCTTTTGATTTGGCAAAATCATAATAATTCACTGATAAAGAAGACGGTATGAGGAAAAGTTCGATCTAATTCAAACGATAATATTTACGTGAAATCGTATAGAACTTTAGCGAGTTCATCGATCGATTCATTGGCTCCTTTAAAACGACGATCAATCACGAATACACCGTACGTTTCTGGACCTTGCACATGCTCTTGTATGAAGCAACCGAATCCCGAGAGATTCGTAGTAACCGACGGCACTCCCATCACTGTGCATTCAGCTGCAAATATCATTTGAAGGCGAGTATTTCGTTCATACAGAACATACCTTCATAGGAAATGCACTCATACTTTATGAACACTCAAATAAGCATTCTACTGATGTGCGATTTTTATCAACGAAAACAACATTTTAACGGTTATTCGGCGTTCACAAATCGTATGCAGCTGTTTTCAGTAAACAGTTTTTGAATCATCGGTAATTTTACGATGTGCGCGGTGATAAAAGAAAGCACGATAGATTAAAAACAGAAAACAATAGATCGGAAAAAAACACAAATACAGTCAATACCAGGAGTGTATCCCCAAGGCTCGTAATAACTGGGAAAGACACCAATATGACAGCCGCGAACAAAGTCCTCGTAATCAAGATTCATTAACGGTGAAACCGAAGAGAGAAACTCTGGATGGAATATCACCTATAAATAATAGGAAATCTGGATGGAATATTACCAAATAAGTAATCGATATAGAAGGTACATAGGACCATTCCAAACACAGTCAGTTATTATCCACACAGTTTCAGTTCGGTCGATTAAAAACCACAGTGCCAATAAAGCAGTGGCATACTGTAAAATGAAATCCTGTGAAATGAACTTTGCAAACTATCAATAAAGTTCGATAAAATTCAGTTATGTAACTGAAGTGAGATAAAAGGCATTCACTGAAGATACCTTAACGCGATCACTGTGCTGATTGATAAGCTGTGTTCTACGAAATGCGTTCAGCACGGGATCACCAGCATCATCGAGCATATTGTGCGTACAAATTGGTGGCAGACAATCACGCTAAAACAGAGATAAATAAGCAATGATGATTCACTAAATTACTTTAAAAATCACTATTTAGAAAGTTATTGGTGGCAACAAAAGAAGAATAAATTATTATTGCTCATAAAGGAAAAGAAAATGAAAACGGCGAATTAAATACAGGTACTAAAGTGGTCTCATATTGGCCTTCACTATTTCAGTGATGGAATAAGAAAAAATTGAGTTTTCAAAGCAACAATTACTTTTAAAAAATATCGAATAGCAAATTTGGAAGACAGAACATATGAAATGAAAACTTAAACACTTTCATACTTTAGCAGATAAAATACATCGCTTTAGCTGAATGCTTTCAGCTGGTGATAATAAGTCCTTCATTTCGGGAAGCTGTCCTCTATAAAATATTCATTTTACACTTTGAAAACCAAACATTATTAGAATGCTGATTTGGTTGGATCCATTTCTGCTTATAAACAATAAAGAGATAAAAACTATCAAATCTACTGACTGTTTGCACAGATTCATTGACACATTCTCATCAGACCCTTAGTTCGGTAAATTGAAATTGAATCAAACTAAATCCTCGGATTAACACTTCAAGATACTACAGTAAGACAACCTATTCATAACTGATAAACGAACAAATATCTCATAGATTGGTGAAGAAAGAAAATAAAAATTTTTTGAAGCAAGTTAGCGCTACAGTGACAAACCTCTGGCATGCCTCAAACATACGTGATGCCACGTTTTCTTTAATCTTTGCGATTGTATCACGGAGTTGCTTGCACACTGCTTGTCCTTTTAACGACTCAACATTGAATGAGTTCGCGGCTGCCGGATAAATGATGAATGCTACGACTGTAACATCTTTGCACCGAGGATCTGAGGACGTCTGCAAAATAAGTATTTTTAATCTGACAAATACAGTTAGGCAAAAGCAAAAATAATACATCACTAGTGAACTGAAACTTACTTACTGGCTGATTCACTCGACAAAAAATTTTATCGATCAAAAACAACAACGTCCTCAACTATCGTATCTTTACAATTCAGGCTAAGATTATCACAGACAGAAGTCAAAGCAAATGAAATAAACAAATACCTCAGCAAGTATATATTGTTCGTTTGCGAACCGAACCATCAGACACCCAAAATGTATGATCGAATCTATATCCCCTAATTTTTCATATCAGATAACTAAAAACTATCACCAAAATCGTTCAGCATGCCTTATGAACAACAAACACACCATGCAAGCATGCTCACTGAGAATATTTTCAGTACACCATCCACACATATAAATTCCATGCCTAGTTTAGTTCCAGATGTGATAAATAATGACAATCAATGGCTTTAAACAAATTTGATCTTAGGCTTGAGAAGAAGTACACTGTAAAATTATAAACTAAAATAGCTGCAAAGAAATGATTGATTGGCTTCGATAACTTAATCCTATATGAATATCAGGCACGCAAGATCCATCATATGACACATTCGTTCATTTAATTCGTTTTAAGAAGGTAAGTGCGGTTTCGATGCTTAGATCACATAGGTGCACGAATATGCATACTAAACACATTAATGCATTCGCTAATGCTAAACGTAAGCGATTTACGAACTTCGAATTTATTCATGCACTAAACAAATGTAACTTAACATTTCGAGCGAATTTTCTGGTACGAAAGCAATAAAACACCAGAGCCTCGCATTCATCCTATGAACTGTAAGAAGCAGGAGATCTTGCCAGTCGCCATAATCGATTGAGACGAATCACTACCATTCGAAAGACCGTGAGTAGAAAACGGAATCAAGGAGCACAAACTTCTTTAACTGACACCACAAGTAATTTTTTAAATTGAGGTGGACGCAGTTCAATGACCAAGTGGGTTAAGGGAAATTATAAAAAACATAATACCAAGGTTCGACCTCGTACTCTGCTCTTTTTGCAGTTGTCTACTTCTGATAATGAAGAAATTACATGTTCTGAAGATGATATTTGGTACTGCATCCTATGAAGAAGTTTATTCCGGTGCGATTGTATGCGATGAAGGTATAAACTTTTTTTCTAGATCACAATGGCGCAAGTTAGCATTAAAAAACTTCAAAAACCTTTTCAGAATGTGCGCATCTGATGGACTTGTGTTTCTGTTGCGATAACTTTCCATATGAAATGAAGTTCCAAGAAAGTAAGAGATTTTTTCATTATCAACATTTAAAAATCACAAAAGATCTAGAGCGCCTTATTTTCTCTATTTCTTCGACCCATTCAACCGCTAAGGTATGCTCATACATACGTTAACGTAACAAATGTGGGCATTTCTTTACCCTAGACGAAGGGGGATCGCACGTGAGCACGCTCACGTGCATTATGAAAGACGGTTTTGCATAGACCGAGGCCATGCGCAGTTGGCGTGTTCAGATAAATTTTTCAGGCAAATGCATGAATTGCCCAAGTTCACAATTGCATAAAATTGCCTGAACACGCCTATGCGTGTTCAGGCAATTTTATGCAATTGTGAGCACGCGCGCAAGCTTACGACATCCCTAGGGTAAGGAAGTGCCCAAATGTGTTGACTTCAATATGCAAATTTAGACCGAATTCACAGGTCGACTGGACATGACATGAAAGTGATCTCTTTCGAATGAATTCGTCTCAATCGGTTACGGCAACTAATCAAACCACCCTTCTATATATCGATATCAGCAAAATCTCTTACGGTCATCATGAAGGTGTTGGTGGCGCACTCCTCACAATGGTGCGAATATGCAAAAGCGATGTGCATAACGTCAATCAGTATAATGTGACTAAAGCAAATCAACCAATTCTTTGAAAAGTTCTCAAATAGAAGAAATACATTTGGATAAGTTGCTCCTAAATTCGAAAATAAGTTGCTCCTAACTTAAAGAATACTTGGATTAGAAAGTAAAAAGTGCAGCAGAGAATATTATCCTCAGCTGTTCATAAATTAACCAACGTCTCCCACGAACAACCATTCCAATTAATAAATCAATCAGTATTTGATCAAAAACCTTGCAACATAACATACAGGAAATGATTATATATGAATAAATAAATGAATGAATTGATATCACAGACAATTCCGTCACAAATTTTCAAAGCTGATCAACAATTGTATCATTCAGAAGATAAACGTAAACGCAAGTGAGATCATCACGAAACTTGCAATAACCATTTGCAATATTACACAATATGTGTCGTGAAAATTGAAAACCGATAGAACAACGATAAAGATTAACTGTGGATGAATAATGATAAAATTTAAAGGGAATATTTATGGATGAAAATGATCATTGAAACATGACAATGAGAACATTATGGATTGATGAGAATGTTCAACAAATAGAAATTGCACAAAAAAATGAGCGATAAAAAATAACGTTATTGTTGAATGTAATAAAGATGGATAAAATCATGAACTGAGAAGGATTTGTTGATTCATGTCAATTAAAGCCACTCAACAGAAGAACCTTCAGAAACTGTGCAAAGAATGGATGGTGAGTAAACACCGGACGATGATGAGCACATTGCATTAATTTTATCCTCGTTGACGTAAACATATTCAATCATATTCAAACACTGATTAGGACTACAAGCAATTTCAGTAGTGCTTTGCTGTTCCGTTAACAAATGGTTCGTTGAACGATCATCTTTTGATGTACTACAACAGTTATTGTCATTTCTAGAAGTGCTTATGATATCTGATGATGAATTCAACGCATTTGCTACGATATGTTCACTTGCCACGTCATTTATTGCTGCTCGTTTGATGAACATCCAATCGCTGAAATTTACTCTTCAGTGCTTTCAATGAAACACTTCCTTCCATAATTCTGCCGCCTTCATAATGTGCCTCAATTTTGTAGTCACAAGTAAATGGTGAGCTAGACCAATGGCTCTCATAAGGGACGAATTTACCCGTTTTGGGTAATTTGAGGGTCTTGTGGGGGGGGGAGGGTAACGGAGGGGGTCGAGAAATTAGTATTTCGTGCAGTCGTTATGTTATAACAGAACGCCATTGCGATAGCGTTTTTTCAACTGGGTAAGTAAATGCGATTATTTCATGGCAGCACTCTTCATTCTCCTATTTTCTGAGTATCATTAGCTCATCCATTTAGTCACAAACGTTTCGTAAGTTCTTCAATATACTGGCTGACATCGTCTCTCATTAACATTGGAGGTTTATTGAGAGAAATTAATATTTGGTGTTGTTTTGTTATGAAGAAACGCCATTCTGACGGTGTATTTTTCATTCGGATATCTAAACGCGGCTCGCTCATGGAAACACTCGTCCTTATCCTATTTTCTGAGCATATCTAGCTCGCCCAGATCTGAATTAAAAATTTCTTCTATGACACTTGCATATGCTTCAGCGTTTGATTTCAAGAGGATTTAAACATTCACAAGAAACAGTCTAAAAACTAGAAGGCCAATATTGCGTATGGATATACAACAAGCAAAACAAGCTTATTGATTTTACAATAAACAGGAAAGAGCAACAATAAAGAATAGAATGCTCTTAAAATAAGAAAAATGTACCGATTTGCAAGGTGCCATCTACGGGACTTATGCAGCAGGATTCCACTGGTATTTGTAGTAGCATTCTTGAGACGCAAACCAGTGTTGTGTACAAATGCACATAATGAAGCAACAACTGCATTCGCAGACGTTCTTCGATTTGTGATATCGAAGAGAGTAGTAGTTAAGGCAAACGATCTTATGGCACTGCCACAACGTGTTGATTGATGCCGTAAGTTGCGATTGAGAAACGCGTAAAATAGCCAATTGAATGCGCTTTGTGCATACGGTAATGCATGTACCACATACATCAACGCCACTTCATGTAGTACACTTGCATCACTCGCGTACTCTTCATCATCATCATTAGTCTCCCCCACCGTCGCCACTGCTATTCCATCACTCAGGCCAGGTGCCAATGTCAATGAACCATTCAAAACCATTTCTACGTCATAGATTGCCAGTAACGAGTCTGACGGCTCTGCAACGTTGATGTGCAGATGCTACGAGAGCAGTATTATTGTTTGTATTCAACTACTCTATCACTCAACAATGATCGCTTACTGTAACCAATTCGTGACGAGTTTCATTGCGGCTTATCTATACTCTCTCGTAACGCTTATTCCAATCCAATTTTTGATGTTAGAGCAACAAACTACCGATTGATGGTACTTTTGTTAGCACAACATGGAAGATAATTTTCAAATGTGTTGCGTTTTGATGAAACTGCGAAAGACTAAGAATACTGAACCCCACTCGCTCATATCTTGCACAGCAACTACATACCACGGATTGCAGCAGAAAAAAAAACAGATGAATACACGATGCTGTTTTCGCACACTTCTTAATTCAGATGGGTATAAAAATCAAAAATGATACTGAACAAGTACATATGCATCTGTATTGACCGAAGGAGTTTATTCCTAGATCATAAACACTTGCATCAAATCCCCATCTCAAATTGTACAACAATAAGGAATCGTTTTTCTTTTGAGATGAACAGTGGGAATGCTGATAAGAATCATGCTTCATAAATCGCTTATCGAATTTCAACAACCTACCAATCAATGAATTTCAATATCATTCTCTATCAATGAAACACTCATTTGATAATGATGTCTTATCGCTGGATACAAGAGCAAGTGTTCAGAACCAATAACACTTAATGAATTAAGGGAGCATTTGTCGATCAACGCGATCATCAATCATAAAGAAATGTTGATAAATAAACAAACCTTGTATAATTGCTACTATTCTTAGAGCCCAATAAGGAGTCCAACAAACAAAATAGTAAGCCACCACAAAAACAGAGCATTTCAGAACTCTACCAAGCGATATGCTTGTACGTCTACCAACTGTACTGTTATGAGTATGGCGATAAAGACGATGAAGAATGGCCACATAAACCGAACAGATTAGTAGTAACGGTATCAAGTAACACGTAAAAACGTGAGCAATATCGAAATTTCTTGACATTTGCACGACGCATTTGGGATGTTCTTTGTAGTTAGCATCAACCATATTATTAATTTCAGCATAATAAACAACTGGCATAATGAAGAATAATGAAAAACAAAAACAAGCCAAAAGAAGGAGTAACGCAAACTTGGAACGACGTAACCAGACCAATGTGGCACGACAAACAGCCACGTAACGGTCAGCGCTTAGCGCAGTTAAAACAAGTGGCGAAAGGGACTTATTAGCACCTTCGCAGAAGAATATCAATTTACACAAAAATAAGCCGAATGGCCACTCATTATGAATTATATCTATAGCTAATAATGGCACAGGCAGCATTGAGATCAAATCGACAACCGACAGAATCAATAAATAGATAGTTGCTGAACACAGCATTGTTGGCTTACAACGTACATTCGACCACTGTGGGCGACAACAACGAAACATTTCCCCAGTGACACTCAGTAGAACCCACAGATTGCCGAGTAAACCCGTGATGGCCAATCCAGAATACAATGCCACCACCCAATATTCAGTTGAATTGGCCATTATTATATGGATATTATTTTGAGAGTTATTCAAAATCGACTTCTTCCATGCACTTCAACCAAATCCACCGTCAGTCAATCTGTGTTGCTGTACAGCTGTGGTAACAGTTGATGCTTGTTGCTAAACATTTCGCGAGAAGAATTCACAGGGGTACACTATAATAGCATACGCGCACACACAATTTCCTTTCTGAATGAGCTCTTCTCAACGGAAAGGAATGAGAGTTGAAACATTGCAAATGTAAAATAACGAATTACAAGCAGTTCACGATTGATGAATATCACTGAAAATGAGATGAATATCAGTGAAATACCTACATTAATCTAAACTTTATCAAATATGAGAACATTATCCTTAATAAACTGAGACTTAGTGAAACTGATATGATATGAGAGTTTATTGCCGAGTAAAAAATATGTACAAGCAATAATACAGCATGAAACGCGGAGCGCTCTGACATCATACCAGTTGGTTAAATAAGTAAAAAATAATAACAAATTAAAATAAAAAAGGTTGAATAAATGATAGTGATTCAGATGTAATTCTATGCTGCATCTCAGAGGTTGGTTTGTAATGGCAGCATGTACTTATAGTGTTCGTCGGGGAGTAGCTTTTCGGACAGGGGCTCCTCGCGGAGAAGGAACTAGACGAACGAGTCCCCGCAACAAAGTCGGGGAGTAAACTGCGCGGGGGACCTCGTCGGGGAATGACCGCTCCTTGACGGGGAGGATGGGGGACATCTCAGCTCAATTTTAAAAAGATTATTCTTCTTTTTAAAAAAATTATTCTTCTTTTTAAGTATTCTTCTTGCTTCTTTTTTTTCTTTTTTAAGTATTCTTCTTCTGACGTTTACTTATATTGACTAAAGCTGTTTCAAACCAACTTGTACAGGTAAAAACACAACGACTTAACAATTAAAGGGTTTGTGTTCGAAGAAGTGCTTAGCAGCAAAGAAGAAGTATATCGTAGATGTTACACATTCGTTATCAGAACGAATGATAATCTAAATTTTTGGATGGAACGAACGGATAAAGGTTTATGATGAGGTAAACCACATGTACTATTCCGTACTGAAGAAATAAGCCTGTCGGTACTCGGATTTGCCAAATGATGGTGGTTTGATTGATTCAATTTGGATAAAATCTCATCTAAACGGAACTCAAAAGCTGAAGTAAGAAGGAGCATAATTTGTCCAAAATATAAAATCATTAGAA
This sequence comes from Anisakis pegreffii, assembly GCA_035041965.1. Lineage (NCBI taxonomy): Eukaryota > Metazoa > Nematoda > Chromadorea > Rhabditida > Anisakidae > Anisakis > Anisakis pegreffii. Next base: position 27,384 of record JAPYMA010000667.1, on the reverse strand, counting down.
TACACAATTCAACAGAAGAAAACGTTCAAAGCCGGACGTTCAACCAAAAATATATTTGTTCTGAAACTATAAATCTATTAAAATGTAAAGAAAAATCCAAACGTGATCAAATGGGCGCGAATCAAAAATAAAAAATTCAAAGAACGAAGAAGAGGAAGAAACTGAGAACCCAATACACTCACTAAATCGACGGACTCTCCCTTTTTTCAGTAATTCTTCATTTCTTGGAATTTTCAGACATCAATCGTGTGCATCAATTATGAATGAGTTCCATCAACTCAACTATAAGCTAGCTTTCCTCAAGGCAACTTCAGTGAGTTGAGTAAGGATTAATTCAATGGAAACACTATAATACCTATTCGAGAATAATCAAGGCTCCTTCTTACGCTAAGGAATTACCATTGTAAAATAGATAACTTATGAATGAAAAGTACTTATTACATCTTAAATATAGGAATTTCACTCGAAATTAGCCACCTTGTTTCGAATAAAACATATCCGAACACAACTGCATTTTAGAAAAATGCTTAATTGCATATCGATTTGAAAGAATAAGTGCTGATACAATCGGAAAAGGATGACGATAGCGTAATAAACAGTCCAAATTTACTCTTGACTACGTGACTATTCAATAAGTTTTCTTGCAGAAATCTTCAGTGCCCCACAAATGCAAGTGCCCTACGTATACAAAGATGCAAGAATATAGTTATGGTTCTGAATCGCTCAAAATATCATTAGATTCAACCAGTGTGATCAACTGCCTGGGAACCTTTGTGAAATTCAGCTTCACGAAATATCTTAAATTCCATTGTTTTCCGAGGTTTTTTTAATCCCTTAAATTTTCTCATATCATTTTCTCAAACCTGAGAATCTATTGTTTGTGTTAACAAACTAAATTCTTGACTCCTCTTAACATTACTCTCACGCTGTAGCGAATGGGAACGCTTACGTAAATAGATACACAATTCAATTCAAATTTCGACAAATGAATGCTTCCAATAAAAACAGACCGAAGGAAATTTAAAAGAAAAGTGGCGATTCAGTACTAGAGGTGAAGGAAATGAGTGAATAACATTTGAAAACTTATCGAAGTAAATTGGATTAAGCCCACTGATGGATAACCGATGCAAACACCTTAAGGATACTTCATAAAATTTTTTAATGAATTATTATAAATGAATTTCGCAACAGTCGACGATTGAGAAATCCAACCAAGTAGCAAATCATTAAGAGAAAGCTCATATTTGGATGAATTGGCGTTAAATCTTCCTATACATCTATATGAGGGGGTGGGTACTGAAAAGCGAGATGTAGATAATGAAGCAAACCAAAGGAACCACAATAGAAGCAAGTAAAAGTTGGGAACAATAATTAAGAGTTCACTGAGAAAGCCCACCGGTCACACACTTGAATGACCAGAGAATACGGGAATCGCTTTCTATGCGATCCATGCGAGTAAGTCATGATAAAGGCTGATCGTCAGTGCAATAAATGGACACTCGATTGTCATCAAAAGAAAGGCAAACAAATCGGGATAAATGAAGGCAAACAACACTTTGATTTTGGACAATGAAACGCATTTAATCGAAAGAGTATACGGTTTTGAGACTAAATGAGGAAAAATAAAATTGGTTGTGTAAACAAAATATTGCGCGACAAACGTTGAATGCTGCATTCACTGAAATATTTCGATTCATTCACTGAAAAATATATATTCGGCCTCAAATAAACACACTTTTTTGCTCTTCTCATTCGCCGAGATGCAATATGGGTGATCACAATAAGATGAATGAAAAAATTACGATTTACGAAATGATTACGGAGGTAATCATTTTATTCAATTACCCACCCGGCAAAATAAATTTGGGCATTATTCCTTCATAATTTTAATCAAAAACGGATCAAACAAACGTCATTAAGACATCAATCATTAATCTGATAATTGACTGGATCATGGCTTGGTCAACTCTTTGATAAGATCATTTCCACGTCACAGTGAAATCAGATAGAAGATTACTTTTACATAATTATCCCTCTAATTTTTGTTACTATCATAATAACTGTTTTTATTATTATCATCATCATCTCATTATATGAGGATTTTAACGTCCGTCTATCAATATTGCTAACTGAAGCCGTGGCAGCCAACCTAACCTTTTGAGAGGTACTGACTGACAGGTGTTGCAACTAAATCTAATGTGTAAAACAAAATGAATCAATGCGTCCATTGATAGTTTAAAAATTACTGTCAACAGAAATATCACACACACAACTGAGTAAACAAACTGCTGCTTCAAAACACCACAACCAAATTTGTTTTATTATTGTTCACAGAATCACTACTTCATCTTCAATTATTACTGCTATATCAGCACTACCTATCATTTTGAACACGCATTTCTGTTAGTCACCACCAGTATTGTTCAAGATCCGCATTCAAAATTTGTTGGTTTCCTCAAAAAAACATTTCAAAAAAATTCAGTGGCCGGAGCTAACAGCAACACCGGCATGATAGCTTTTCTCCAGATACGGATTGCGTCAGAGCCGGTGCAGAGCAGAATGAATTTCGAAGCTGGGACTAAAATTTTTTAAAATGTGGAACCGAAGCTGAAGCTGGACCCGAACTATTGAAAATGTAAATCCAGAGACGGAACCAAAATTTATAAAAATGAGGAACTGAAGCCGGTGTTGGAATTTCAAAAATGCGGAACTAGAAATCAAATTTCTAATAGTAGGAAGCTGAAGTTGGAGCCGAAAATATCAAGAACATGAAGTGGAGCTGAGTTGATTTTTTTTCGAATTAGGCATCACTGGTTATGACATTAATTTTTCGAAAAGATCAACGTCAAAAATATGAAGCCCACATATAGTGCTATCGTTAGCATCACTTATTCCTGCAAATATCTTGCGAACAATCTATGTCCGTGTCCACTTGTTCTGATCGCAATATACTCGCTGTTAATAGATAAACTTTTACAATCGCGCACATTAAAAAGAAAAATAAATACTGCAGTTGGGGTTAGAGTTGAAACAAACGCGAACCACAGCCGAAAATTGGAAAACCTAGTTTCGAAGATGGAATCGGATCGGAACTTATTAAAAATTCGGAGCTGAATCCGAGGTCGAGATTTTGAAAACTTGGAAACGGATCCTCAGCTCACACTGGTTACCATTTCACATTTTCCAACTGTCACTGCCGTTAATTCTTCTGTTCTTACTTCCTCTACGGAACAGTGTTATTGTCAAAAATATTGCCCAACAACACCGAAATTAAATACCAAAAATTCTACAAACATAAGCTCACAACGGCTCAACATCCGAAGTGAGATAAGAACATCTGGATATCATCTGCTGACTGCTTCGACAATACTAATCAACTTAACGGTAATGAAGAGTTTTATGTCTTATGTAATGACGGAAAACGAATAAAACGTAATGGATAAATGGATGAATGAATGAATTAATGAACAGATAGACAGCACAGTTATGAGATCGAAATCCAAGTTTTTCATGATAGTAAAATTGAATAGATGATGAAATATGGTGACAACGTTTTTGCCATCAAAAAATATCAGATGAAATGTTGAATACATCACAATAACGTTTGTGCATAATGTGAACTATGCACGTTACGGCTTCATTTGTGCATCATGAAAAATTCATAAACAATAAACGTTACTGATATCTTATTATCGCAGCAATAACGATGAAACATATCAGTGAGCATCGTTGAAGAATTGAATTCGCCCTCAATACAAAATTCTAAATCCAAAAAAAACATGACCTCAAATTTCATGAACGAAATTCGAAATCTGTAAAATTTCTGAATTGGAAACGCTTCGAAATTTCGAAAACCGAAAAATGTAATTTCGATTTAGAGCTGTAATGATTCGAAAGTTTCGAAATGAATGCGAGATGAAAAATCAGGATGTTGATTTGGAAAAGAGATGAATTAAATTCACTGAAGTTACTTATATAGCATAAGAATATTCGCATCAATATTAAACAACTCCATTAATTTTAACAATTCCGATAAAACTAATATGGGTGATTCGCTCCTTTCGAGCAATGCCAATTCGTATCATCGAATACGAATTAACATACCACAACCTTGGCCTACGCAAAGTAAGGTATGTTTGTAGTTCGTTGCAGAAAAAAACCAAACTCTAAAGTCGACTACAAAAGGAATATAATATGAATCAGAAAGTAGGCAATAAATTCAAAAAGAGTGAAATCTGATTATGATAATGGTGTGATAACGATTAGGGCGATTCTTCAGATCAAGAATTAAAGACAGAGCAAATCTCGATAGCAGTAAAATTATTTGTTGAATGAATTAGCGTCCCTCGTCCCTAAGTTCTTTAACGACTTGTACGCTTCATTTTATTTTCCCATTTGCTAGAGTTGCATACCTCTATAGTTTGCCATCCAAATTACCTTCGTTCATCAACCCTTCATAACACATGTCACTAATTTTGCCGTCCGAAAAGGTTGGCTGTTTCGCCCCATTTTAATCACTGACAATCTTGCTATCAAATTGAAAAGACGAAATCTTGACAATTTCACAGAATGAAACGATGAGATGATAAAACAGCAAAATTCAAATAATTAATTTATAAATAAAATGAAGAAAATTCAACTCGAATCCTTTAAATAGATTTGAAAAAAAAGACTACATTATCACATAATTATTTAATGAAGTGAACGGCAATTATACGATTGAAAAAGAAATCCAAGGCAAAAACGACTAGAAATCCAATGGGAAATGCATGATGTACAAGTGATGATAATATTCAATGAGAAATTGTATGAGATAAAACAAATTGATGATTCTAATGAGGAACTGTCTGGCGCAAAGCAAACTGATGAAGAAAACGATTCGAAAAAAAAATCGTCCGGAACGATCATTGTTCAAACAACAAAAATCAGAAGTTTATGAGATAGCGAAAGCACGAATCTTGAACAACAGATTATATCAGTACAACCTTGTTTAGAAGTAAGATGGAACAGCTGTCATTACCTTATCGATGATAACATCCGCAAACATTTCTCGTCGCTAGTGAGAATTTTAATTTAACTCATACATACTCAATTTTTAGGTACTCTACTGACACATCTACAGTATAACACAATCAAAAATATTCATTATCAGATACGAGTCAATTGACGAGGAGCACTCATACTTGAATACACAATCGATCCGGCTTTAAAACTTAAGTTATGAAAAGAACAAAATTCGACTCTAATTTGAATCAAACGATTACTGAACAATTCATCGTCACAACTGAGAAAATGTTTAACGCAATTGAAGATTCAGCCAAAAAGATATCACAATTTATTCATAATCAACTAAAACGAATAATAAATGCATCAAACTAATCAAAGCGCATAAAATCTTTCACATGCATCGATATAATAATTTTTTGTGATTGAACATTCAGACGGAAAAGTAGCGTTAAAGAAAATCAAAGAACTCAGTGTCTTATGAACATTTCTTGCTTATGCGGTTCTCATTTTCACTTATTCAAAGAATACTTCAAAACGATACAAGAATGCAAATCTCCATCTCTCCTCATCATGAGAACAATGCAAATTTTGAATTCTTTGCAATATGCATTTATTACCGACACCATCCATCTACTTTCTTCAAGTTGTTTTTTCTTGACAAGCTAAGAGCATCTTCTTAAGACAACTAAAATGACTTCTTCATGAAATATTTAATATTAAGCAACGCTGTGACAGAAGAGAATAGAATACATATTCGCATAATATGACACGAAAAGAAGCCAGCAAATTGTACCAACTGTAACAAATCGCAAGTTTTAGCTTTAAGCGAATGAACTGAACAGCAAATCGTAAAATTCATTTACTGGTATATGAGAACGTAAAGATGACAGGCAGGCCTCAGTTCAGTTTCAATACTACTTTCAATTTTATCACTGGAACCGAAACTTGCAAAATATTTCAGTCACATGCTTTACCACATTCTTCCGCTCTCACTCATAATAACCTCACATCCTTTACTTTAATTGAGTTTAGTGATACTTGATTAATTTTTTTTGAGATGGTTTAATCAATTATCAACTTTTACAAGTTTTGCTCATTGACATTGTGCATTCATTTGGATCGGTAACGAGAGTAGTTCATTCGTAACACTAAAACACAATCTTTTTTTGCTCACAATTTCAGCAAATGCTGAATCTTCATGCTTCTACTTTGATGGTTTGTCGATGCTTGTTTTATTCAACGATAGCAGACTTGACAACGATATCTCGATGGCTGCAAAGTGAGAAGAGGGATTAGAGTGGTGAGCAAGTGTAAGAGTGTGCAAATATGCATAAAATGTGGACAGGTGAGACACGTCTTTCAAATGATTCAACCTTCAAAATGAGGTGAACAACAGACTGCACATAGTTATCACGCACTCAAATCAAAACAAATGATTATTATATCGCTTCAGGTGACAATTCTATTTCGTTCACAATAGTACCTGAACAAAACACTTAAGCAGCTCTCGGCAAATAAACCATCAACTGATATTATCGCAAGGACAATCATTACCAGAAAACTGATGTTAGCAAAAATAAAAATCACTTCGAACCGAACATAAGATGGAAACTGTCGTCATTGTTATCCAAAATAATGATAACAAAACAATCAACTAAATAAAAGTTACCCAACGATGAATACAAACCAACCTTGAGATAATGATTCAACCTTGCAAGCGCTTCGATAAAGAAATCACCACCCTTATTGGTGAACTCGTAACGTCCAGCGGTAAACAGATAAATCGTTTTATCCAAATCGAAATCATAATGTCTGAAAATTTGGTGGATTTACAAATTGCTTTGAGTTAGATTCAGAGCACAGAAAAACTTAATAATTGCGAGTCGAAATTTCATATGACACAGATTGCATTATGTTTTATCAATTTGTGACACTGAAGGTGAAATGAAAAGATTTCAAAAGAATGGATGCAGTTGTAATGTTATTATTAATATCTGGAATAATAGCGAAAATCTAACACTTAGATAAAATGAACATTTCTCATTCAAAAAGATGAAAGATTAACACATATGAATATTGAAGTGAAGTTGTTCGACGGTTGCATGAAAGAGAATATTTCTAGCTCAAAATATTAGTTACAACAAGATGAGAACATCGTATTGCACTAAACAGACCCATAAAAATGACCACGTATAAAATCGTTAATCTTCTCTTTTGCAATGGCGTGTAAGTTCTGGAATTCGTGCAAAGCAGCGAATTTGATGACATTCAAGCCATTTGGTGTTAAAATGTCAGGTTTTCTTTTGAGAAGATGAACTGCTTCAAGACCAGTTATCTCACTGCAACAGATGAAAAATGAAGGAACATGAAGAAAGCGAACGAAAAAAAAAACATTTCCCAGTGAATAGCGTATTTTCAAATCATCTTATTCAAACCGTGCTCAAGACCAGTTTGTTGTTGATCGATGAATTTCGTTTGTTCACAAAACTACTTCCAAAATGATTTTTTTTCTCGGAGAACATTTGTTTCGCGTCATAGAATAATTGAACCGATAAAAACGTTTCAAGAAGTCTTAATTACAACAACATATCATTGGGGCAATGGGACAAACATTCTTTTTATGACTTTTCAATTCAATTTTTAAATCTTCCATCATAAATTTGCATTCGTTAAGTGAAGTTCCTAGCTAGTGACCATAAGAAAAACTCTCGCTTCTGGATTGGAAGCTCATAGCCATCATGGATTAATAAATGTTGGAATTGAGAGAAAAAAAGAATACTGAGAAAAATTTGGAGCGATTCATCATAAACAATGGGTATGATTGATAGTGAAGAAATGATTATTCACCTAACTGTTGTAAAGATATGTGACATGTTGACAGCCGCCCTTTCGATACAATAACGATGATAGATTTGACGGGTGCCTGCTTCACGATCCACGTCGAACTAAAGATAATGAAAATGAACACAGTTTCTAAACAAATAAGATCCCTCATTACTCATGCATGTAGAGAATGCATGGCGACTGATTGAATACTTATGATAGGTTTGCAGCATTTGTGAAAAGTATTCGAGATTCGACATAAATTATTATAAGATCACCTTCTCTAAATTATGGTAAAGATCTGCGCCAGATGCACTCAAATAACGACCCAAAAGGGTGGCATGCGTCGTGAAAACTGTCGAAACATTCGTTTTCCAAAGACTAAAATTAACTCAAGATATTAGAAAAAGATCAATAGAAATTTTACAATAAAAAGTCAAAAGAATTGTTTACCGTGAAAGAATCAAGCCTACTCCTGCTTGCCACTCATGAAAATGTGCAACACACAGTGGTTCGAAACCTTCGATCGCCGAAATATACTACAATGAAGAATCGTCAGCACTTTACCTAATTTCATACGATAACATGCTGTTCACTGCAAACAATAAAAGGCCTAGTGTTATGGTAGTTTCGTTCGAAAACAGCCAAGATACGTATGAATATACTTAGATATATGTAATGTCTGAATCAGTTCTATTAAAAAAACTGGTAACCGACTTTTTGAATAAAGATGGCAACAAGAAATCCCAATATGACCGCATCATTTGATTCTTTATCATGCCATGGTATACCGATCTTACACGACTCCCATAACTAAAATGCGATAAAATGAAAATTAATTTTTTACGCGAATGAATACGAATGATGCGATTATATAAACGTTCACAAGAAATTAATGAAATGAATTGACTAAATTGGGCATTTTCAAATGAGAAAGATGACTGACTATTAAAAAATTAAACACGAGGATCGATTAAGATATACAGAGTGGCTATCACAACCTCATATTTCCACTGGTCCAATTTCCAAGCAGCCGATCCAATATCAAAGAGGACAACATGTGGGTATCCATCAATCAACCAACGTCCAAATACCACCTACAAAAATCTTAAAGTCATAATATTGATTAGCAAAAGACAAACAATCGTACAGATTCGCAATGATTTAGTCGAAGAAAAACAAGATAAATACATAAATTCTTCGATGAGTTGATTCTGAAATAACGGCATCTTAAGTCTCGAGTTGTAAAGGACAACAATATGAACGTATCATCCTACTGTTCGCATGAACTTGGATTCATTTACTGAATGATTCACACTGATCGATTCAAGAGATGAGAATAGAACAGGTGGAAAGAAACAGCTGTAACGAACTTTGAAACCGATTTCTTGCATCTGTTCTAATGCATACTTCATGGCAGCTGTGTTCGGCTCAATCATTTCCACCTTAAAATCATAACTTATTTTCAATTATTCAACACAACCATAGTGCCATACTCGTTCTTTACGGCGTGCCTTTCAAATTCACGCCAACGCTTTCTTTAATCTGTCACTTATTTGACGTTCAATCGAACAATGACGTTTCGAAACAATCAAAAAATTCGCATCAATCTAAATAACTGAAATAAAAATCGACCATGATTCCGAAAGTGATAAAACTCAGATGGACAGATGCTGAGGTCGATATATATATATATATATATATATATATATATATATATATATATATATATATATATATATATATATATATACCTTTTCTGATCACGACCTATTCAACTACGCTGAAAACCATCATCAAATTGATGAGTGCAATCTGTCGGCTGCAAAATGAGAATGTTGCAAACCGTAGATGGCAGTAAAAAACAAAAACGATTTTTTATTACCTCAAGTTTGACTCTTTCTGCGTTATACGGTCCAAGCATACAATATTGATCACCGAGTTCTTCGGTACTAACTGCGGCTTTCGTTCGTAATACAGTATAAATACCACCAACTAAATTAGGAAAGAAAACGTTTTCAAACATTAAAATAAACAAATAACGGTGATCTTGAAAAATTATCATTCGTGGAAGACGGAAACCTTTTTCCCTTCTCGTTCCTTATCTACTTTTTCAATCGATTCCATTCCGCAATGTCTCAAACAAAAACGTGAACTTGAACGCAGTAAAAACGACAATTAGAACATAAGATGAAAAAGTGATGAAATAACCATAATAGCAATTAGAATATGATTGAATCACGCATTTAACCTTTATTCGCAACTTCCCATGAACACTCGAAAACGAAACGTCCTTCACGACGTGCTGTTTCGCCATGATCGATGGCAACATCGGATGATAATTCGAGGTTCTATAAAGTCGTCTTTATTTTGTAAAAATGACTGATAGAAATATTCGTTAACAAGAATTCAGATCTGTAGAGTGGAGAAGAGAGAACTGAAATGATTACATTGAACAAATTTGAAAATATCTTGCCCTTGTACATGTGATTCGTACCAATATGTCGAAGAATACTAATTCCTTGCCTCAGTGCGGTAATTGGTCAGCTCAATTTTGTGAGGACAATGAAAACGAACTGGTACTTACCGCTAGCTGCTTGGCGATTTTTGAATAAGAAAGTTTCCTCGAAATACGAGCACGTGGTGATATTGCACCCGGTGAAGCCATACCTCAAAAAATATTTATTTATATACAATCCTCTATCAGTTAAAAATACATGAAACGAATAAAGAAAACGTTCTTTTGACATACCTCAACGGTATCATTAAGAATATGAATGAAACTTTAAGGCACTTTTATGTTCTACCGTAGAGAAAAAAGTTAAAATAAGCAGATAATGTTTATCACGAAGTCATGAAGATAAGGAAAAGATGTGAATTCATAAAATTTGAACTGATAAATATTCATATAGTGCTAAAAAAAAACCATTCTAACAGAAAAAGCACGCATAACCGCACGGATTCGTTCATTTTTGCCTACGTGCCATCAACATAAGTTTGACAGCAATCAATAATGGATCATTGATCCGTTGTTTTGATGCTGGCTAGGTCCTATACTTTGCATTTCATTATTGCCTTCATTAAAGTTCGTGAGGAATAATTTTCATGAAAAGTGACAGGATTCACTTTTTCAGTCGATAACTGACAGGTAAGAAGTGGAAGACGATGCATTGAAAAAGCGCATCGAAGTAATATTAGTGCAAAAGTAAATGAAGTAAGCCTTTTAAATACCCCAAAAATAATTATTCATTTCACCCAATGGTTTAGCAAATACGACGGCAAAACGACGATGCAATATAAAAATGTTGAAGCTGCAAAAAATTAATTAAATTTTATCAATATCAACAGAAGAAAGAACAATCGAACGAATTGTTCTGAAAATGTTCTATTTCAAAAATTTAGGCATTTAATAATGCAAGTGATGTGATCGTTCTAAAAGTCAATAGATAGCAACGAGTAAGCAGCAACGTTTAGTTGGGAGAACAGATAAACAAATGAAATGGAAAACGCGTTACAGATATGATGATGCTAAATCACTTCAATCGTTAGTTACGTTAAACGACAAACATTCTTCTTTTAATACTAAAAAAATACAAGCAACTGCGATACCTCTGTTTGACATCAAACATCAACAATTATTGAATATTAAACGATTTTACATCTCAGGCACGTTCATCAGCTTAACTATACGATCAGGGTTTCTCAACCAGGGATGCTCGCCCTGCTCAATGGAGCGAGATAGTATTCCAACGGGTGCGGAGTAATATTTCATTTCTTCATGTGTTCCACTGGGCGACGGTGGATTTAAACGCATATAATTAAGCAAGAGTAGACTATAATATATACACTTTTGAGAAGGCTAGAATGCATTTTAGTGGTATACACTTACTTATCTACACTACAGACACTCGATAAAGTGGATGACACATACAGTAAGGATGTTATGAGGGATGCGAGGAGAATTTAACTAGTGTTGTAAGGGGTGCGCGGACATTTGAAAAATTTTTAAGGGGTAAGGGGGAAAAGAAGGTTTAGAACCACTGACGTACACGATCATCTAGTTCTGACCACTAGTTGATTAAAAATGTCTACGAATCCACTGGAAATCAGTTTATAGATAGATGTGCTCTGTGCGAGCAAAGTCTCAAGAAAATTGACGTCTGCTAGTTGTTAATCAGACACTGATAAAAAAAGTTTTCTTATGGTTGCATGAGAAGCTACTCCACTTAAAAATTTATCATATAATGAATGTGCACGACCCTCCATTGAGGCGACCTCTTTATTTGCTGTGTTCCTATGACATTTCTTGACTCAAATTGCCAGCTAATGTATCTGCTGATTGTCAGCAAACAGTGTACAGCGAGTACCGATCCGAAACATCATTCAGCCTTACCAAGTTGATCACTGCGTTCTAATCGTAGTGTTCAAATTCGAATTAATTCGCATCTTTTGTCCCGTGTTAATTCGCTGAAATTTTCTTCGGGTTACACTAATTCGCTAAAATTTTTCAGACAACCCGTTAAAACTTTGAAAACCTTATATGACAGTGATTCTCATAGGCAGAAATTCAACCTATGGGAATTTGATTCAGTTAATTGGGGAAATTCGCAAATCATAGGCAACTGATCTGATGTCCTAATTCTTCCATGTTTGTCCGATAGTGTTTTAAAAATGTCTATTTGATTGCAAGAAATTGATTTCTTTGACAAACAGACGAATTCTTTATAGCGACCATCTAGATTACTTAATCAGATTGCTGACTTCGTTTTGATTTGTTGCTAGGAAGCAAGAGATTGTCAGAAAACGAAAGAATCATGATCGTTGTAATTACTTTGAGGAGAGAAAAGGGTATGGCGATCTGTCATAAGCTCAAAGGTGGGCACAGAGCGCAGGAGCGTTTGAATCACTGTCATTATGGTATTCAGCCTGCTGGGTATTACGAACAAAACATCGAAATGCTGATGAAGAAACAGTGATAAATAAAAATTCAAGGAAGGAATCCATTGATTAAATCGGTGGCAACCTGAAATTAACAGTTACCGTGGTCTAACGATTTAATGTTAACAATAACAACTTTCTGGTTGATGAGTGCTCACCTCTGACAATGAGTATGACCTCATTAAATAAGTGCAAATAGTGTTAGGGTACTACGAAATTGGCCTGCACAGATAATTATCTTCGTCTCATTCTGCGTTGCCAAAATATGTTTGTTAAAATACTTTTATCAATATTAAAAAAAGATCATTTTGAGATGCGAAGTTCGGTAAACAAAGTTTCGAAGAAAATTCGGTAAAGAGATGAAATGATTGCTGCACGGATCTATTGAGAAATTAGCTGAAAGAGAAAATGCCAGTATATGACTGGATTTTATATGATTAAGTAGAATGAGAGGTAGACCATTGAAGGCAACCGATGATAGGGAAGATCATAAACACCGATCAAATCTGAAACAATCACCGTACTTCAATACTTTACGGGATTTCCAAAAATATTTCAAAGCACCACAGTGGAAGCAGTTTCACATAAGTTAGAATGGGAATTATTTTTCACTTTTCTCAAATTTTCAAGATAAAAAACGAAAATGGAATTAAATTGTTTTGTCTAAACTCTATTTCTGAATCATTGTTTTTCAAACTTTCCTATACCATCACCCATATTCGTATTCCACTTTCTAATCGACCTTCATACAATGAACCCCACATAAACAATGAATAGGGTCAATTCACAAGCTCGGCATATCAAAAAAATTGAGGACCGTTTTAATAGGAAGTTTGCATACAAATTTAATAGCTCTAACAGAAATGTTTGCATACATTTTTAATAGCTCTAACCGAGCAATTTATCTTTAAAATCTTGCTTCCTATCGAACAAACACCTCCTTTAGATGACCACTTCCTCCTTGAGCTGCCCACTGCCCCTAAATTTCACAATTGTTCCCCGTCTTCTTCTTGGTGCCAGTCACTTTGGGTATCGATGGTTCAAATAATTGAAGAAAACCTCTTATCCGTTCTGACTTCGGTAAGTTGAAGAAGAATGAAGATTTGAAAAGAACTAAAATGCAATCAAATTTTATTCCACATGCGGTTTATGCAGCACAGATTTCGTTTGCTGATGCGTTGATCACATCATATTTTGTGTTCAAAGGCGCTAGCGAAGAAATTTATCAATCGAATTTTTTTCGAGAGTGTATATAGGAGTACTTGAAGTGCAGAATTTGAGGCACTCTTATAAGATAGTGTGATCTGTTCTGCAGTTAGGTCTGTAGCGGTCCCAATAGTTCGAAAGATCACGTCACTGTTGAAACCTGAAATGGAACAAGATTTCGTTAATTGCTAACAGTAAGCTTCGAACGATTACGACTTCATATTCTTATTTTCTTAGTTCCTTCATTTTAAAAGGTTGTCGTTAATTGGCTGCAAAATCTTTTATTATAGGTCGCATATACAGAGATGCTTGCACAGATTTAGGTGCAAGGCAATCTCGTATCAGATTTCACAAGTGTTCACAAATATCCACTGAACTAAAACCAAGCATTTGTATAAATTACGCATTGATTTTTTTCGATTCAAGGTACAATCATATATTTTTGACACCGTTTTTACGAGTCCATCAAACCGAGTGCATGAACTGCTATTACTGAAAACGGAATTGGATATGTGCAATCCGTATATCACAGCTTATCTCCAACGACTATTAGAACCAGCAGTAATTTGGTGGGATGTAAACAAGTGACATTATTGTTTTTATCTTTATTGTCAATGCCTGATCCCAAACTAACGAAGCGACTAAATGTCGGTGAATGTTCAGTAAGGATTTCTCGTTTCTGTTTTCCCCACAATGAAACATCAAAAAATCGTATCCACGCATGTTTCAGAATGTTTTACATTTTTTCAGCGGTTTTTTTGACTGGATTATCAGTTGTCAACGAAATTCATGTAAATAAGTGCTAAAAAGCAACTTCACCAGTACAAATTGGCGATGTTTGTTTCTACTGAAGTGTGTGCTGTTATGAATCAACTGCATTGAAATATTTTGGAAGGAACCCGTTTACATCATAGTATTCCTCTAGTCAAGAACGATTAAATTTATTACGAAAGTCATTTAACATACACTGATCAACTTGTTTTTTTCTCCATTGCTGGAAATCGCTTACATCTTTTGTTGAGAAAAATTTTACGGAAAAAATTTTTTCTTTAGAGTTGTTCATTTTGATGTAACTGACGAACGACAGAAGTGTGCGAAATATTCCAACAGAAATATTGTTGTTGATAGATTTAAGTGAAAATTTCTTCCTCTCATAGAAAGAAGTTTTCAACAACTCTTCTTCTCATAGCGTGAGCCTCCTTCACAAGTTTATTCGTTAACCAACAGGCGTAGCATTATTTATGGTTATAAGACAATCATAACAATCAGCACCTTGACACAACTGAACGAACTCATTGATCAAAAGCTCTCAGCAGAAAATCATGCACCAATTGAAGGGCCGAGTGAAGTAACTAGCTTCTTTTCATTTCTTTACTGAACCTTGTTTTTAACATCATTTCACCTCTCACCTTCGTTTTCCTGCCACCGACTGGTGAGAGATAACAAAAAAGTTCCTTAAAATACCAGTTCTTTGCCCACTTAACTGATGTAGTTCAGCGAAGAAACAAAGCCAGTTTTGGCCTAAAAAATCATTAATTATTAGAAGAGATGAATTCATGAAAGTGCTCCGACTACAGTGGTATTTTTCAAGCGTTGCAACGATGTTCAATTAAATACATGTTTTAAGTGGTCATATTTTTCGAGTTTCAATTCTTCTTTAGAACTTGACTTTCGTTTCTTTCACCATATAACATTTGAGCTTCAAAATTTTCACCGTTCTAATTCCCTCATGTTTTGAAAGAATTATATTTTGAAGCAATGGTGAACATATTTTGGCAATTCATAAAGTTACGTGTGCATGAAACATTGGGAATATGCATTCTAGCCAAACATGAATACAACAAACCTCGCCGTTATTCACTTTGTCGGTAATATCGTTCTACTGGTGTAATCATATATGATGAGTAACAACATTACGAATCGAAAAGTACTAATTGTGCAATATTTAGTCGTTGATAACGATTAATTTCCTTCACAGCAGCTCTCCATTTGGTAGTTTACAATTCAACGAAAAAACAATCTGTCGAGTGTTCCTGTTCAATCTGCCATGAACTGTTCAATTTTATTCAGTGCTCAGTTTTCGTTTATAAAACCGCGCAACTAATCATTCTTCTATCAAAATTTCCGTTCGTCTTCTACAGTTTGTCCATAAATTTCTGTGCTGATTGAACCGCTTCAGATCACGTGGTCATGTTCATCGCTGTGCTTATTTTACCATTCATCACTGGTCTTATTCATGCGGCACCAACTGAACATAAGTCAACAGCTTTAACAAAACCAACGTATGTAGTTGTTCAGTTAGCAGCACCAAAATTCCTCTCTGATGCCACATGGAAGGGACGTGAAGAGTTTGCTGAAATTGTACTCGACCACACTCTCACGATCGAAGAAATTGGTGAAAAGTTGAATGAATGGGCCAAGTCGCAAGGACCCCAAGTTCAGGTTAGTCTATTTATCATGAAACAATCAATGATAACAACTGCCCATCAAAATCCAGACCACAATTCGTATTTCCTGTTCAGAAAAGTTAAATACAAGCATAATAGCACTTATGCCAACAGATATCTAACATTTATTAGGAAAACTACGAGAAGGCTGTGGAAGAGGTGAAAGCAGCAATCAAACAATCACGGGAGCGGCTTGAAAAGTCACCGCTTAGCGATGCGGCAAAGGAAGCATTTGCTGGTATTGGAAAGATTTTTGCCGATAAGAATCAGACCATGGTACAAGCTTATGATAAGGTGAAAGACTATATGGCTACTATTCCCGAAGGTACTCGCAAAGAAATGGATGAATACGTGGGTCAGGCAATCACTGAGGCGTTGAAGAAAGCAAAGGCGAAAGTAATAGATACGTCTTCAGACTGAGTACTTCCGACTGAATTGTTATGGCGATTTCTTGAGGTGCATTTCATGGAATGAAAATAAAGTTTTTCTTACGTAACTATTCAAGTTTAATGTTGAACAATTTGAAAAACTTCTGAAAATTCACCTTGTATTCATATAAGAACTATTGTCAAAAGTGTGATAAGAATCATCATTGCTTGATTGTTTCATCGTTGCACGGTTTCGATTTCGATTCAAAATATACATCAGCACCTCTCAAAGATAAAAATGTATCCAGAAATGCTGATTCCGAAGCAGATTAGAATAGAAGAAAAATTGAAACGACCATTTTTGGTGCGTTATGTAATGTAGTCGAAAAGATAGTTGCTGTAGTCAGTCATACGTGAGGACGAAGCGAAAAATACCAATATATGATTAATTGTTTTGAAAATGAAAGCACGCCCAACAATCTCAAATAGACTGCTGAATATGAGAAAGAAGAGATGAAAAAGATGACATTTAAACAAAATATTGTTGCATAAGGAAGAGGATGGATGGATTGCAAAAATGTGTTATCCGATCAGTTAGAACAAATCAAGCAACAACTCATCAATTAGTTCAAAAAACTTTAATAAGCGTAATGAGGAAATGGCCAACATTGGGTAGGAGAAGAAGTGCGTAGATCGTCTATTGGTAGTGGATCTTTTCATTCTCAGGTTACTCATTTTTTCGTTCATATAATTAAAACAAATTAACTTTATAAATTGCTTTTATAATTAAAATTAGAAAAAATAATTAGAACAAATCAATTACAACTTTTACAATAATAAATTGCTTTTCTCAGAAAAAAAGGATTTGTAATGAGTTATTTCAAAACGATATATGAAATATTCAAAACGGTTCAGTTCAGAATTACACAAATATCTATGCATCGTACACACATTTGTTTTCTATTAAGAGACGAATTGAAGTGAATATTTTCTGAGAATCGAACAGCAATATTTCATAATATATGTATATGTTTGAGACGATTTTTGTATTCCATTATCACCACAATAACATTCGTCCAGTCATTTGCTTCGTGATCATTTTAGCTCGATTTCGCTGAACTGCATTTATCACTTATATTTATACAAAACACATTTTTATGTATGCAGTAGATCATTTTAATGCTAATTACCGAAGATATAATCAATATGCAGCAGTAGTAAATTATATTGATATTATCGTTTATCTCAGAAAAGCAATTCATTCACTCAATCAGTAACGTTTCTACAAACTGATGTGAACTGCCTTTGGGATTTATCGAAACATCCAGCAAGCCATTTTGTGTGCTTAGCACCCGTTTTCCCCTTATCAAACTTATAAGAGATCCTTCCTTACACCAGCGCAATGAGTGAATACCCTTTGAACAATTCGCCTCTCTCCCATCCCCCCCTCCCTGCTCACCGAGAAGAAAAATGCACGTTTCCGTAACAAGTGATTGAGATGAGATTGCTCGACGAAAGAGTCTCCCAAAAAAGTGCGCTTACCGATTCAATATTCCTTCTCGAATGTAAAAAATGAACAGAACCGAATCCTCAGTTAGATCAAGCTTATCTTTCTTTCAAATTATCCTTTCGTATATTATATCAAAACGATTATTACAATATAAGCATTACACAATCCTCAGCAGCATGTAAGGCTTTAAATAAACGTTCTTATCGCTACATATTAGCCCCTGAATGCTGAGCCAAAAGAAGGCGCCTCTCAAGAAACTTCCGGATGGAAGCACACGGACTGAGCATTTCAAACTGGCCCTAGCGTCAATTAAGAGGGAATTTAAAAGGTTCCGCATTGTAAACTGCTTGTTACGGACATATGGAAAGACTGGAAATTAGTCGTACGAAAGATGCATTGTGGGTTAAGTTTTGGTGGAAAGATAGACCCTGCGTATCTTAGCCATCAAGAGGTGAAAATTCTGTGCATCCAAATGAATTGTTCGTGGAGATGCCTAGACTGAACAGAATTGCTGCGTTGTGTATGGACATTTCACTGCTCAGGCGCACTGGTTTCTGTCCAACACAACTTAACCAGCAGTGCCACTTCGAGAGCTCGGGTTGAGCAGCATCCTACAGGGATCTCCTTGCGATGCTAGTTTGTCGCATACTGGTTTGTCAACGCACACTTTTATTTGCTGGGGAGAGAGAGTAAGAACGAAAGAGGGGCACTCTCGTATCCAAGGAGCCTTCTCGGAAGATATCTTCGAGGAAACACGATTTGTTGCATTTTATTGTAACATAATCTTATGTATTACCTGAAAACGAACGTTATAATACAAATAACACATTCATGCACTAACTATCCATGTATCCATAGTCGCATAGGCTATACTCGATTCACTACTATTATATAATGAGAAACAGTTTGAAATAAAATATCATCTGAGATGAACATCAACAATTTTATCTGTCTGCTTTATCGCTCAAATATTTTCATTAGGATGTTTTTATTTCGACTGATATTTATTCCGAGAAATAACAATAAATGTATTCGTCTACTTACTTATTCATTCTTGTGTACGTTTCACATGCATGTGGCTGCATGCAATACTGCTGCTTCATTCATTCAATAATTGTATTCTGAAAATTATTCTACGATGTTTTCGCTTTATGAATGAACGAAAAAGTTGTTGAAAAACTTTCTAAGGGATAACCGATTTTGCAGTCGAAAATAAAACTTATTACTGGTATTATTATTCTCAATATAATATTATAATTGTTTCTATTATGGCTATTAGTACTATCGTTATTAAAGTTTCATATTTTATTTATATTTACTCAGTTCAGCGATACGTTAAAGCAATAGTAAACACGCTGTATCAGTTGAAGCCATATTAATATTAGGTGATTAAGTGAAGCTATATTGACTATTAATATTATGTGATATGTTGTACTACGCGATGCAGTTCATTATGTTAGGGCAAGTTTATTTTTGTCAGCACAAAAACTTGCATTAGCTTGATTATCTTGGTCGACCAGACCTTCAGCTGTTACTTCTTCACAAGTGTCCCTCTCATCTGACGATGTCGTATTCTCGAGAGATCTCTTCAGAGGTCGCCCGACGGATCTTCTCCATTCTCTCGCATACCATTCTGATCTCAGCATAGTCACCTCTCATCCCAGCTACATGTTCTGCCCATTTCAGTTTACTTCTCTTATACTCTTCCACACGTCAAATCTCATTCTCAGTGCTATATTCGTGGTACGATCCAACCGTGTCACCCACCCTAACCATTGATCGTTTTGATTTTCATATGACGTCGTTCTAGTATGAATATGAAGAATAATAAATAACACATTATGTTTCATTTTCATACCACTCTTTATATTTATTTCAAGGTTGGTGCGGGAACTTCACGGGCACAGGAATACCAAAAATGATTTGTTCCTGTCCTTGCGGTGACGGGGAGAGGAGAAACTTGTTCTTCCCGTCCCCGTGACTATTGTCTCCTCGCGGGGAATAATCGATGGAGGAAACGCAAAATTTTCAGGTTTCTTTACGATACGATTGTTTGTTTCTTCAACATCTCATTCTCAGCACGATTGCAATAGTTCAGTTTTTTTTTAAGTGGATGGGACAGAAAATTCGATGGTAATGACTGAATTGGAGGGGAGACTGTGCAACTCGGTAGTCAATCATTGAGGGAGAAGAGGGGATGAAGGATGAAAACTCTCGGTGGGGACTGACTTGTGGAGAGGGGATTTGTGCAACGAGACGGTCGACAAGAGAATGAAAGACTCGAGGGAGCGATTGAGTTGAGGTAGAGCATACATTCGGGGTTAGTACATGAATTTGAACAATAGAAATGGAGAAGCGTCCCGAAAGACTGTCTTCACAAGTTGGCTTTGACCGCGCGAATGGCATACTTGGGTGGCGAAGGTATGATTTCGTTGCTTCGGGACACTGGTACACACTAGGGAATGTGAAAGTTAGTTGGTAAGTCTGAATGAGACCTCTGTCCCCGTGAGGAGACCACGATACGGAGGCGGTAAGAGCAAAAGTGATTTTTCCCCGTCCCTGTGCCAAACTTCATTCGCATGATTTGAATTCATGTAATTATAACCACTCATGAAAATAACAATTTAAAAAACGTACAATATCATGCAGGAACGGTACCCGGACAGTTTGCCTAAAGACGTTTTGTCTAAAGACAGTTTGTCTAATGGACATTTTGCCTATTAAGTAAAATGTCCATTAGTCAAAGTGTCGTTAGGCAATGTGTCTTTAAGCGAGTCGTCCGGTTACGTGCACGAATAACAACAATATTAATTAATAATAATAAAAAAATAACGATATAATAATAATAATAATAACGAACAATAACAGTAATAACAGTAAAAGTGAAGAAATGAAATCGATAAAAACTGATGAATCGCTATTGATACGAAATGCGACGAGCAACAAAAGTAAATATGATGAAGATAACGAAAATAATTCAAAAGAGATAACTGAAAATACAACAGTTATCAATGATACCAAAATTGGATATAGCATTTATGGAAATGGTTTGAATAAAATGTTGTTTATTTGTGGTGGCGTAGGTTAGTTGTTTGTTTTTGTCGTTATTGTATGTGCATGGCCGTATGCTTATTTACAACTGATGATGAACATATTAAGGATGCTATAAAAAAGACTATCCATTGAGCCTCCAGAAATCATTTAATCCATCGAATTACACAATCGTTTGTATCGATCCACCGGGATATGGTACCAGCAGACCACCGGATAGGTTAGGTTTTTTCATTTACTTACTCACAAAAATTGCTTTTAACAAATTGGAAATGTTGAAAAAAAAAGGTCAATGAAAAGTAAATGTTTGAAAAAATCGATTGTGTAAATATTAAATGGAAAAATTAGATGTAAGTTTCAGGAAACAAGAGGTAAATCGATGTATGAAAGATGCATCGTTCTGTATTAAACTGATGCAGGTTTGTAAATGTGTAACTTAATCGAATCATATCTCACGGTTTCTGGTACAGGATTAGATGACATTTCCAAAATGAATTTTATTTTTCATTTACTTACTAATAGAAAGTCAGCGACTGTGAAAATTTAATTCCATGAAGGTTGTGTCACAGAGTGATGACAACTTATCAGTAAGATAACATTAATAGTAATTGGAACTGTTGTCGGCAAAGATAGGCAATAGCAATGATCCAGTTGATAACAATGATCAGTAAACGTAAGCAATAGAAAATAATTATTTCAGTACTTGAAAATGATACCGTTCACTGTGTTAGGATGGAGTGAAGGTTCAAGAACAGCAATTCATGTTGCTGATCAGGGCCGATTTGGGTCACTAATCAAAAGTGTGATTCTGTTATCAGCCGCATCTAGAATTGATTATCGAGGTGTTCAAGTATTCAAAGGTTCATTTAACTGATCTATGTGTTCGAGAACATGCACAATCCCTTAGGACACTGATTGCGCGCACTCTTCGTCAACTTGAAAATGATCAGCTTCATTATTTCGAATTGGTGCCTTTAAGGAGATCACAGTCAGATTGCTGATAGAAAGTCACAAATCCATCTAGAAAACGCTTGGACCAAATATGCATCTAGAAAAATCAAGATTCCATTGGTTCCCGGTCGGCCATTAGTAGGTCTTCAGTGCGGATCTTCATGTCTCACACTGCCTTAAAGCAAACTGCGATTGTATTCGTTCATTATTATTCTTTATGCAGTGATAATAACAAGTGATGATCATAAGTATTGTTATCATATTCATCATTATAATAAGTTCAACATGCACTAATGACTGTTAAATTAAGGTATGCGAAACACTGAACAGTGGCTCTCACATACAATGGATTCATATCTAGAATTTTATTCTAAAGAATTTGTATCAAAACAATGGGCTGATCTGTGTGATATTTTCGAAGAGTATGTTTCTTTAAAGAATTCATTTCTAATATTCATTAATCCAATTAACGCTTTTATTTGAATATTTATCATCCGAAAAATTGGTAAACTGCGAAAAAAAAGTCAACGCTATGAAAAAAACCCGTATGAGCTAAACATTAACAAACAATGAAAATTGGTAACCTGAGTGATGATTGCTCGTGAACGAATATGCTGAACACAGTTCATTAGTTTTATAGAGTATATAATCTACTGGGTGGTCGGTTCCCATGCGATTACGTTCTAGCGAACATAAAAATACCTGTGTTAATTTTAAACGGAGGCATGGACCGATTTTGCGCTGATCCAAATTACTTCAAATCGGTTCTGAATAATTGCAAGTTTGTTTCATTCAAATTCACTTTTATTTATTTGCAATTACTATACTCAGAATCTCGAATGAAATCCGTTTCAAGTTATGATAAATTTTTGCAACTGTTAATAATTGTTATCATGAACCGAGGCTCCACTATAAATACGATGTATTTGAATAAATTCTTAAACTTTCCATTATTATACAAGAGAGAATTTCAATAGTACTTATATACACATATAAATTATTATGATGAATAATCACTGTCATTCAAACTAAACGAGAACAATACAATTAATCAATAATTCATGCATAATACAAAATACTGAAATTGATTACAGACAACGGATTAGTAACAAAAAAATCGATTTACAGAATTGAAAGTCATCTGCTTGGTGGCCATGATTTTTACATGAAGTATCCCAGATGGTTCTCTGAACGTCTTGAGGAATTTTTGAAAGAAAATAAAATTTTCTTGCTATCAGCCAATGCTGATGGCAATACTGCCATTAATAACAACAATGATAAAAGAGGTGAAGCATAATTTATGAATGTATGTAAACTAATTGATTCATTTATCCGTGTTCATCCTCTGTTATTCTTACCATTCTTCCATTATAAACACAATAGCAAACAACTAATTAATTACCACAATAATATTGTGGAAAAATGATGTGAGATTTATTGATTTATTATCTATTATGATCAACAAGTTTCCAAAAACTGAGTGTTGGAGTTGTTATAATATTGAAGTTTCTCAATGTAAGGAATGAATAAATGATGAAATAATTGTGGTTTATTGACAGATGGTAACCCTAGAGAGTATATCAACTCGATAAGTACATCAGCTCAAAAAATCTTGTCATTTACATCTCTTAACCACAGATGGTAACCCAATTCATATCGCAATGGCATCGCTGTTCCAGATGCTGAAATGAGCAGGGATCCAGCAATTTTGAAGGACACAAACATTCATTGTTAAAGCCTTGTCATATCACTTCCCTGGTCAAGTCAGCCTACCTTCATTTAATGCAGTAGTTCTCACGCTCAGGAGCTCCATTACGCTCTTCAGTGGTCTGACAAGCCATCATTAACCCTCCTTCCCCTACTCACTGTTTTCACTAATGCAATCTTAAAAGACGGTTGAAAACAGAAACATGAATAAATACCTCATTCACAAGTATGACACCAATAATTTTCAGTCTAGAATCACATAACACATCTACCACAGTGTAATACACATTTGTCGCAAACCAGATGCCTGCGATACACTTGAACAGTTACTTCGTTCAAAAAAAATTCACTTATGAATCCCATTATAAACTTACCAGAATTTTTCAGTGCAACCGAATAATAGTAATGGATGAATTCTGAAATACTCGCTCTTCCCGCACCAAACCAATGATGTTTTCTGCCGCACCAAAAAATTCAATCAACCCCTAATGCTCATGAGATGTCAGTCAATATATTAAGAAATAACTGTGACTACCTCAAATTGACCCGAAATACTAGTTTGCCGACCCTCTCAATTACCCTCTGACATTCCCCAAGTGCCCCCAGGGGATAATTCACCCCTATGAGAACCACTGGTTTAACGTCTGTATATAAGCCTATACATATGACGCACACTACAATACATCAACGAGGTTTGACATTCTTGTTTGGAAAAAACATCAATCGAATAGAAAAATCTGAGTGATTCTTCACAGGAATTTATGGAACTCAATGCCATCAAAGACGTTTAAAAATACAGAACAATAATATTACAAGAGACTGGAAAAAACTGATGTCGACACGCTCAAGGCTCGTCGTAATAAGCTTAGGGGTTATGCTTAGGGAATGCGCGTAAGTTGGTCTGAGTAGTGCCGTCGGGCAATTGCTTAGGTAACGAGTGTTCCCGGACTCATCTTACGCATTCTCCCTTAATAAGGGGAACTATGATCGGGTTGACCATCGACTACATCTATGAAATCACTTCATTTGGATCCAGTATTGTTAAATGTGCTATATGGGGAAATCTCTCAGGTTTATGGTTACTCGACGAAGGTTATCTATTAGTATTATTCATGATGGCATTCATACAATTCTGTTTTTTAGTGATTTCTTCTTATTATCATCTTTATCATCATCATTCATCTCATTTTTGTTCGTTCACTGCTTGTGATTGGTTGTATTTTAAGCATAAACAAACAGATAGATTGAAGAAGATATGCAGTTAGTTTTTGTGCTTCTCTTTTAATTTGTTCCTGTCATTAACGCTTTTTGGTGGCTAAAAATTTAAGCTCAAGATTAGGTTGATTAGATTTACTGAGTTGTAGTAGCAGTAACAGCAATAGTAATGTAGCAAGACTAGGGCTAGAGCTGAATCTAAAGATGAAAATGAAACCAACTACCTTTATTATCTGATCATTCTCACTGACAGCGGCATTCAAATAGATAATACTTCATGTAGCTGTTGTTACTGGTATAGGGGTACTCCTCCTTCTCTTTCTTTTATGTCGGAGTTTGTAGCTATCATCTCTGCTCTTAATATAATAAAATTTAGGTTTTGACTTTTATTTGCTTATTTTTTTGTTGGTTTTTATTATTCTATTTATTTATTAACTAGGGCTGTAATGGGTAAGGCTTTTATTAATATAAGGATTTGGAATGTGGGGTTTTCTGTGCCCTTAGTCTTGATGATGTATAATATTTTTTGGTTAAGTATCTTTTTTTAATAAAAAAAGGTGTAATTTTAGGTGTCTAACAAGGTTTTTCTTTGTTAGATTTTTGTTTAATTTTAAAAAAAATTTTTATTTTTTAAATTTGAAATTTAACTTAGGTTTAAATGTTTTTGTTTTATTTGAAAAGTTTTACAAAGTATCAAGGGGGTCTTTCTGTTTGGTTAGAGAGTTCTAATCATAAGGATATCGGCACTCTTTATTTTTTATTTGGTCTTTGATCTGGTATGGTTGGCACTGCTCTTTCTTTAATTATTCGTCTTGAGTTGGCTAAGCCGGGTCTTTTTTTGGGTAATGGGCAGTTGTATAACTCTGTTATTACTGCTCATGCTATTTTGATAATTTTTTTTATGGTTATGCCAACCATGATTGGGGGGTTTGGTAACTGGATGTTGCCTCTTATGTTGGGTGCTCCTGATATAAGATTTCCTCGTCTTAATAATTTAAGTTTTTGAATTTAACCTCTGCTATGTTTTTGATTTTGGATTCTTGTTTTGTTGATATGGGTAGTGGTACTAGCTGGACTATTTATCCTCCTTTAAGTACTATGGGTCATCCTGGTAGAAGTGTTGATTTGGCTATTTTTAGTTTACACTGTGCTGGGGTTAGTTCTATTCTGGGGGCTATTAATTTTATAACTACTACTAAGAATTTGCGTAGGAGGTCTATTTCTTTGGAGCATATGAGCTTGTTTGTTTGAACTGTTTTTGTTACAGTTTTTTTGCTTATTTTGTCTCTTCCTGTTTTAGCGGGAGCTATTACTATGTTGTTGACCGATCATGTATAATACTTCTTTTTTTGATCCTAGGACTGGTGGGAATCCTCTTATTTACCAGCATCTTTTTTGGTTTTTTGGTCATCCTGAGGTTTATATTTTAATTTTACCAGCTTTTGGTATTATTAGACAGTCTAGTTTATATTTAACTGGTAAGAAAGAAGTTTTTGGTTCTTTGGGGATGGTCTATGCTATTTTAAGAATCGGTCTTATTGGTTGTGTAGTTTGGGCTCATCATATGTATACCGTGGGTATGGATCTCGATTCTCGTGCCTATTTTACTGCCGCTACTATAGTTATTGCTGTTCCGACGGGGGTAAAAGTTTTTAGTTGGTTGGCTACTCTTTTTGGTATGAAGATGGTTTTTCAACCTTTGCTTTATTTTGAGCTGGAGTTTTATTTTTTATTTACTGTTGGTGGTTTGACCGGTGTTGTTCTTTCTAATTCTAGTTTGGATGTTATTTTACATGATACTTGTTATAGCAGTGAAGTCATTTCTGTTTTAAGTCTTGGTGCTGTTTTTGGTATTTTTACTGGTATTAGTTTATGGTGAGGTTTTATGACTGGTTTTGTTTATGATAAAATGGTTATAAGTGTGGTTTTTATTTTGATGTTTATTGGTGTTAATACTACTTTTTTCCTTTACATTTTGCCGGTCTTCATGGCTTTCCTCGTAAGTATTTGGATTATCCTGATGTTTATTCTGTTTGAAATATTATAGCCTCTTATGGATCTATGATTACTGTTTTTGCTCTTTTTGTTATCTATGCGTTGTTGGAGTCTTTCATGGGACATCGTATTTTGTTGTGTGATTATAATGTTAATAGTAGTCCTG
>JAPYMA010000666.1:0-18061 GCA_035041965.1 Anisakis pegreffii | reverse complement strand
TTGCGCTGGTTCGTTTCCGAGCTGGGTGTTTAACCGTTTCCTTCATCGATGAAGGCAACTCCAGCGATTTTACGTGCGCCGCTTCGCAGGAACGAAAATAATGACAGCGTGCAAACCCATTATCATAAACGCTATTATGAGACCACGTCGATGACTGGCCGCACCACAGATCCCGATAATCCTGAAAGAATAATCACTCTAAATATTATCGAGAAATTTCATTCGACGAACTTATAGGTGTCATCAATAATCGTCACTTTACCCGATTAAGATAAAACCACAACCACATGGTTTGTAATCATTTCGAAGCACTCACAAATTCCATGACAGAAAATATAATTGACAAGTGAAGTTCGAATGATTATCTATTGTAATGTCAACAGTATTCTTGTTAGATATGGAATATATTGTACTGAAGTTTCAGTGTCTGGAGATCAGTCATGAAAAGACAGGTAGGTGATCATGAAAACATGCGATGAAAACATTTCTCGCATCTTGCTTTTGGATGATTTTTGCTATAAGCCAGTCTATCTTTCCATGTTGATCAACGAAAAATTGCCATGGTGTCTACACTGATCAGCTGTTCAAGGAGAAGGCTGATTCTAAACCTTAGATAATAACAGACTAGCATTTGGTAACACGTGGACGAGACCAAGGAATAGCACAGATTGCTTATTGTGAGGTGAAATTGAATCATGATAATAAGAAAACTGACCCAGTCATGATGAAATAGAACGAGCAGCATTCCTCAAGCCCGACCAATCGTATTGTATTAATCCGTGAACTCACGTAATCTGCCAGTGCCGCCAGTATGAAGATTATCAAACCTAGTACCACGTGACACTGAGCTAAACACTGAAACAGAAAAAAATTTGAATATACTCAAATATAATGCTCATTGTCAACAATATTCTCCTGGAACCTCATCCACTACTACCAGTTGATAACATTTTGCTTGATTGGAATAAAACAACAACTTCACTCAAACCTATTCGATAGCATGGAAATTAATCGAATTTGAATCCTCTATGAGAAATACATTCCCTTTTGACTCTCTAATTTGAATTTCTGAATATGAGGAATAACTTAATTTTACTTCACCGAATACATGAGGTGATTTGTGAAATATTGTTTGTGAATTTTTTTTCGTTTCAAATGGACTCCAACAAAAAATTCTCAACGGAATTCACACAACAACATCATCATTAGAGTCATAACTCGAGGAACTGTGAAACAAAAACTATGATTAATAGTGTTTGCATAGTTTATTCTGAGATAATTGAGTGAACTTCCAATTTGCTCCTAATTTTACGAATTCCGAAGAAACATAACAATGCCGCAAATTACTTTCGTTCCAAATATTATGTCTGATCTGATTTTAACCAGCGATTTTAAACAATTCATTAGAAACACAAATTCTTTGAAGTTTTTGTGAAATTACAGAAAGTCTTAAGGAATTCATAAAAACACTGCATTAATACAGGTATGTCACAGAGTCGGCCGGCTTCCCTTCATGCTTTGCATTTCTTACAGTTTTATGAATTCATCACTAATCATGTACTGTATATGAATGAGTTACTACTTCGCACTGTTCAATAATTATAAATTAAAGCAATAAAATCGCTCGGTAATACACAAACACTAGGTTAAGAGAGTTGATTAATATGATGTGCACACCACCTTCAATATTCCATGTGATCGAAATGCTTGATTCATGCTGTTCACCGTTTCGCCGCCATTACTCGTCAGAAGACCATCGACAATACTCATCAGCTTCAATTGAATTCAAAAATTAAACTCATCAAACGCATTTTGGGCACATAACCTATCTTTAGCGATTCATTTACATAGAATACGGTTGTCGAAGTCGTATACACATTCTCCACGTTGATTCGAAACAATTTCACACTGAAACCTCCTAAAGATGTGGCTGGATAATAAAAGAACAATGTGATTAGTTTGCTGAATGTCATTCTCGGATAGGTCATTGAAAGGCATTGGTAAAGGAATACAACTACAGGCGATCCATGACAAAAGAAGAAGAAGGAGAACATGAGCTCTGGACACATTTTCTGCATGTTTAAGCTGACCAGAAAACATTTAGGCATTTATATGGGATATTATTCGGACACATTAATGCAAAATTATAATCAGTCTGAATTCTACTGTTTGTTTGTTTGTTTTTTTTTGCGAAATTTTGCTCTCTCGCTCTGATACGTCATGTTTAGCCGTCGATAAAACTGATATCATATGAAACCTAATGATGTTCTGATGACAATAATTTGCCGAATGAAATCTGACGAATGTGACAGCTGGAACTGACGTCATTGAGTTGATGATATTAAAAATTTGGCCACATAGAACACACATTAACAATTCAGCAGTGATCGCGCAAACAATGCAAATTTTTTGTTGTAAAAACACACTGACAGATACGTGACGACTATGAATATGATTACAATCGGAAACTAGCATATTAATAAGAATCTTATGAAAGTTCAACAAAAAAAATCTCTTGAATGAAAGGATTCTGGAAACGACTCGCATGAATACATGAATACCAGGCTAATTGATTCAAGAGCCTTAATCAGATCGTCGTTGTCCACATCTGCACTAAGCAAATGCAAGCAAATAAAGAATTTTGAGCACAGCAGTTCATGTGAACGAACGAGCAGAATGAACAGCCGTCGATAAAGGAGCGGCTAATTGAATCAACTGATTCCGTATTTCGCTTCATCAGCTGGGTGCATATTATGGAGGAAGAGAAAAGAATGGAAGAAAGTGGCCAACTGTAAGCAATATTGATGATGACGATGCTAATTTTGAACTATTGCTTGTGTTCCTCCCTTATTTTCATGACGATGAATATGACGACGATGTACTTCTTCGTATCAGTTACAACATCGAACAAACGAACAATCAATCATTTGAACAAATCATCCAATCGTCCTTTTATCTTTTAATTCATTTCAATTGCAACGCTCTGTTTGAATTGGTATTCTGGTCACATTTCGAAACAAACCAAACCAAAATTTTGCAAGCCATCAGTATCGATTGCCACATGATGTTGGTTACTGCTGCTGCTGCTGCTGCTGCTGCTGATTCGATTGTTTGCAACTGTTTTCAGATGAAGATGAAATTTCCAGATGAAGAAAGACTTCGACCGGAATTCGTTTCAAAAACCCGTGTGATGATTGCACCCAGCATAGAAGTTTCATCCACATCCATAGGGGACAATTCTTGAAAGTGATACATAGAGATATTGTTGCGCTATTTTTTAGTTGAACTGATAGTATCTCAAGTCATGATATCAATGCAACCGTTCGATGGAATACCTCTGAATGCTGTTGTTGATTCGTCTGGAGCGCTCATCTGTTCAACATCCTTCGAAGCGTCGAAAAGAGTTTTCCGCCGAAACATAGCACAACAAGCATTATGTTCAGTTTCCCGAGAAAAAAAAAACTGGTGATAAGGAGAGAAGTTTCCTGCGCCAGTTGTTTCGTTATACTGACAACACAGAAAATTTTTTCTCAATATAAATTCAAACGAACATGGGGATTTGCAAGCAAAAAACACTCAAAGTGAGCTGAAAGAATTTGTGTGTACACTATTTCAAGTGCATCCAAACCACAATCATTGAACAAGCTAACAAAAAAAACTGCAGCTATCAACAGCGAGTCAAAAAAAAAAATCGTTTAAGTTTATATTAAAGTTGTTTACGGCAATTTCACATGATCACTCGAAGACGTATTGCTTATGCACTGACGACTGACTGACGGTTCGCTAAGTTACAATTCACAAAAACAGACAAGCAGTAATCAAGTGAACACACCATTCACATGAACACTGAATAAATAAAGTTTGAAAATAAATATTATCAAATTGCTTCGAGTTTCAGCTACCAAACACATCTTAAAATTCATGAGAAGAGGATAGAAGAGAGGAACGCCTTTCTCAAGTCATAACGAATAACCTCAAAATTCACGAACATAATTCCAACAACAAGCATGATACAACAATTGTATCTGGCCCTTCTGTTGAGAAAATGAAAAAATTTTTTGAAACGTTTGCACATTGCGTAGAATAGAAAATTTTGCAATGCTATAGGAGTAAAACGATTCAAGACAAGAGCGGCGTAAACATGCGATGATATGATGAATGCAGTAGAATTGCTGATGGATTTCAACGGATATGCGTAGGTAGCGTTGAATGTGTACGACGGATGGGCTGCAATCGATATTCGAGTAGAATGCACTAGAATTGTGCTCATAATATGCAGTAGAATTCACATTCGCATCATGCATTTGCTCGGTCTCTCATCATGCACTAATACTGCTCAGTTGCCATTCCATTCGTTCATCATCAGCCGGTCTTGTCTCATATACGTTCAATTGAATCGATGAATAAATACAAGATGACAGATGACGGCAGTTGTTAGTCAGTGAAACAGTAGAACACAATCATGAGCCATTATGACGGTGGTGGTAATTGTGATTCGAACAGTGTAGATTTCGAGAGCTGAGGTGAGTGCGAAGAAATTGTATAAAATTGAAAATGTTAGCGGCAAATATAAGCGAATCTCGATGGCCGAAGAAGTTTTAGTGCAGATTTGTTGAGTTGTTACGCTCGGTTCTGCGTTTTCCATTTGAAGACGACGTGCTAGTCGGTTAGCGATTGAGTTTTAAACACTTATCATTGAGAACAACTGTCAATTATTTATAACAAACGCAAGTAGACGCGAATTCACTTGGTTGGTTCGAATTCCATAAATTAAATTCGTTCGTTCCATAAAATGAATTTACAAATTCAATAACGATCGCCGCAAACTTCTTTTTTCCCATTTTTACTTTTTCTTCTTCCTCGTGATGAAAATGAAAATGATTCGATTGAAAAAGTAATAGGAACGTTGTTGTAGGGGAGCAGAGAACTTCAATGAAATCAAAGGAATCACCAACAATAGGATTAACAATTATCGAAATGATAAAACTACTTGATACTTTCAATTGACAAAGTTTTCAAGTTGAAAGTATCAAGTAGTTTTATCATTTCGATAATTGTTAATCCTATTGTTGGTGATTCCTTTGATTTCATTGAAGTTCTCTGCTCCCCTACAACAACGTTCCTATTACTTTTTCAATCGAATCATTTTCATTTTCATCACGAGGAAGAAGAAAAAGTAAAAATGGGAAAAAAGAAGTTTGCGGCGATCGTTATTGAATTTGTAAATTCATTTTATGGAACGAACGAATTTAATTTATGGAATTCGAACCAACCAAGTGAATTCGCGTCTACTTGCGTTTGTTATAAATAATTGACAGTTGTTCTCAATGATAAGTGTTTAAAACTCAATCGCTAACCGACTAGCACGTCGTCTTCAAATGGAAAACGCAGAACCGAGCGTAACAACTCAACAAATCTGCACTAAAACTTCTTCGGCCATCGAGATTCGCTTATATTTGCCGCTAACATTTTCAATTTTATACAATTTCTTCGCACTCACCTCAGCTCTCGAAATCTACACTGTTCGAATCACAATTACCACCACCGTCATAATGGCTCATGATTGTGTTCTACTGTTTCACTGACTAACAACTGCCGTCATCTGTCATCTTGTATTTATTCATCGATTCAATTGAACGTATATGAGACAAGACCGGCTGATGATGAACGAATGGAATGGCAACTGAGCAGTATTAGTGCATGATGAGAGACCGAGCAAATGCATGATGCGAATGTGAATTCTACTGCATATTATGAGCACAATTCTAGTGCATTCTACTCGAATATCGATTGCAGCCCATCCGTCGTACACATTCAACGCTACCTACGCATATCCGTTGAAATCCATCAGCAATTCTACTGCATTCATCATATCATCGCATGTTTACGCCGCTCTTGTCTTGAATCGTTTTACTCCTATAGCATTGCAAAATTTTCTATTCTACGCAATGTGCAAACGTTTCAAAAAATTTTTTCATTTTCTCAACAGAAGGGCCAGATACAATTGTTGTATCATGCTTGTTGTTGGAATTATGTTGGTGAATTTTGAGGTTATTCGTTATGACTTGAGAAAGGCGTTCCTCTCTTTTATCCTCTTCTCATGAATTTTAAGATGTGTTTGGTAGCTGAAACTCGAAGCAATTTGATAATATTTATTTTCAAACTTTATTTATTCAGTGTTCATGTGAATGGTGTGTTCACTTGATTACTGCTTGTTTGTTTTTGTGAATTGTAACTTAGCGAACCGTCAGTCAGTCGTCAGTGCATAAGCAATACGTTTTCGAGTGATCATGTGAAATTGCCGTAAACAACTTTAATATAAACTTAAACGATTTTTTTTGACTCGCTGTTGATAGCTGCAGTTTTTTTTTTGTCAGCTTGTTCAATGATTGTGGTTTGGATGCACTTGAAATCGTGTACACACAAATTCTTTCAGCTCACTTTGAGTGCTTTTTGTTCGGAAGTCCCCCATGTTCGTTTGAATTTATATTGAGAAAAAATTTTCTGTGTTGTCAGTATAACGAAACAACTGGCGCAGGAAACTTCTCTCCTTATCACCAGTTTTTTTTTTTTTCTCGGGAAACTGAACATAATGCTTGTTGTGCTGTGTTTCGGCGGAAAACTCTTTTCGACGCTTCGAAGGATGTTGAACAGATGAGCGCTCCAGACGAATCAACAACAGCATTCAGAGGTATTCCATCGAACGGTTGCCTTGATATCATGACTTGAGATACTATCAGTTCAACTAAAAAATAGCGCAACAATATCTCTATGTATCACTTTCAAGAATTGTCCCCTATGGATGTGGATGAAACTTCTATGCTGGGTGCAATCATCACACGGGTTTTTGAAACGAATTCCGGTCGAAGTCTTTCTTCATCTGGAAATTTCATCTTCATCTGAAAACAGTTGCAAACAATCGAATCAGCAGCAGCAGCAGCAGTAACCAACATCGTGTGGCAATCGATACTGATGGCTTGCAAAATTTTGGTTTGGTTTGTTTCGAAATGTGACCAGAATACCAATTCAAACAGAGCGTTGCAATTGAAATGAATTAAAAGATAAAAGGACGATTGGATGATTTGTTCAAATGATTGATTGTTCGTTTGTTCGATGTTGTAACTGATACGAAGAAGTACATCGTCGTCATATTCATCGTCATGAAAATAAGGGAGGAACACAAGCAATAGTCCAAAATTAGCATCTTCATCATCAGTATTGCTTACAGTTGGCCACTTTCTTCCATTCTTTTCCCTTCCTCCATAATATGCACCCAGCTGATGAAGCGAAATACGGAATCAGTTGATTCAATTAGCCGCTCCTTTATCGACGGCTGTTCATTCTGCTCGTTCGTTCACATGAACTGCTGTGCTCAAAATTCTTTATTTGCTTGCATTTGCTTAGTGCAGATGTGGACAACGACGATCTGATTAAGGCTCTTGAATCAATTAGCCTGGTATTCATGTATTCATGCGAGTCGTTTCCAGAATCCTTTCATTCAAGAGATTTTTTTTGTTGAACTTTCATAAGATTCTTATTAATATGCTAGTTTCCGATTGTAATCATATTCATAGTCGTCACGTATCTGTCAGTGTGTTTTTACAACAAAAAATTTGCATTGTTTGCGCGATCACTGCTGAATTGTTAATGTGTGTTCTGTGTGGCCAAATTTTTAATATCATCAACTCAATGACGTCAGTTCCAGCTGTCACATTCGTCAGATTTCATTCGGCAAATTATTGTCATCAGAACATCATTAGGTTTCATATGATATCAGTTTTATCGACGGCTAAACATGACGTATCAGAGCGAGAGAGCAAAATTTCGCAAAAAAAAAACAAACAAACAAACAGTAGAATTCAGACTGATTATAATTTTGCATTAATGTGTCCGAATAATATCCCATATAAATGCCTAAATGTTTTCTGGTCAGCTTAAACATGCAGAAAATGTGTCCAGAGCTCATGTTCTCCTTCTTCTTCTTTTGTCATGGATCGCCTGTAGTTGTATTCCTTTACCAATGCCTTTCAATGACCTATCCGATAATGACATTCAGCAAACTAATCACATTGTTCTTTTATTATCCAGCCACATCTTTAGGAGGTTTCAGTGTGAAATTGTTTCGAATCAACGTGGAGAATGTGTATACGACTTCGACAACCGTATTCTATGTAAATGAATCGCTAAAGATAGGTTATGTGCCCAAAATGCGTTTGATGAGTTTAATTTTTGAATTCAATTGAAGCTGATGAGTATTGTCGATGGTCTTCTGACGAGTAATGGCGGCGAAACGGTGAACAGCATGAATCAAGCATTTCGATCACATGGAATATTGAAGGTGGTGTGCACATCATATTAATCAACTCTCTTAACCTAGTGTTTGTGTATTACCGAGCGATTTTATTGCTTTAATTTATAATTATTGAACAGTGCGAAGTAGTAACTCATTCATATACAGTACATGATTAGTGATGAATTCATAAAACTGTAAGAAATGCAAAGCATGAAGGGAAGCCGACCGACTCTGTGACATACCTGTATTAATGCAGTGTTTTTATGAATTCCTTAAGACTTTCTGTAATTTCACAAAAACTTCAAAGAATTTGTGTTTCTAATGAATTGGTTAAAATCGCTGGTTAAAATCAGATCAGACGTAATATTTGGAACGAAAGTAATTTGCGGTATTGTTATGTTTCTTCGGAATTCGTAAAATTAGGAGCAAATTGGAAGTTCACTCAATTATCTCAGAATAAACTATGCAAACACTATTAATCATAGTTTTTGTTTCACAGTTCCTCGAGTTATAACTCTAATGATGATGTTGTTGTGTGAATTCCGTTGAGAATTTTTTGTTGGAGTCCATTTGAAGCGAAAAAAAATTCACAAACAATATTTCACAAATTACCTCATGTATTCGGTGAAGTAAAATTAAGTTATTCCTCGTGATATTCAGAGATTCAAATTAGAGAGTCAAAAGGGAATGTATTTCTCATAGAGGATTCAAATTCGATTAATTTCCATGCTATCGAATAGGTTTGAGTGAAGTTGTTGTTTTATTCCAGTCAAGCAAAATGTTATCAACTGGTAGTAGTGGATGAGGTTCCAGGAGAATATTGTTGACAATGAGCATTATATTTGAGTATATTCAAATTTTTTCTGTTTCAGTGTTTAGCTCAGTGTCACGTGGTACTAGGTTTGATAATCTTCATACTGGCGGCACTGGCAGATTACGTGAGTTCACGGATTAATACAATACGATTGGTCGGGCTTGAGGAATGCTGTTCGTTCTATTTCATCATGACTGGGTCAGTTTTCTTATTATCATGATTCAATTTCACCTCACAATAAGCAATCTGTGCTATTCCTTGGTCTCGTCCACGTGTTACCAAATGCTAGTCTGTTATTATCCAAGGTTTAGAATCAGCCTTCTCCTTGAACAGCTGATCAGCGTAGATACCATGGCAATTTTTCGTTGATCAACATGGAAAGATAGACTGGCTTGTAGCAAAAATCATCCAAAAGCAAGATGCGAGAAATGTTTTCATCGCATGTTTTCATGATCACCTACCTGTCTTTTCATGATTTATCTCTGGATACTGAAACTTCAGTACAATATATTCCATATCTAACAAGAATACTGTTGACATTACAATAGATAATCATTCGAACTTCACTTGTCAATTATATTTTCTGTCTTGGAATTTGTGAGTGCTTCGAAATGATCACAAACCATGTGGTTGTGGTTTTATCTTAATCGGGTAAAGTGACGATTATTGATGACACCTATAAGTTCGTCGAATGAAATTTCTCGATAATATTTGGAGTGATTACTCTTTCAGGATTATCGGGATCTGTGGTGCGGCCAGTCATCGACGTGGTCTCATAATAGCGTTTATGATAATGGGTTTGCACGCTGTCATTATTTTCGTTCCTGCGATCGTGATCGTCTCAAGTTTTGATATACACTTCTACCAGGTTCGCTTTGTGCAATTTGGTACTACATTAATCTGTTTTCCACGACTTGAATACCAGTTTATCATCTGAATCTCTTTTGAAGATTATGGGATATGGATGGCACTAGATCAGCGGAAGGTTAATTCGCAGGATGAAGATATTTTTAATATTTATATACTTAATGAGTCAAATCGGCTCATAGAAATCTCCATGAGATGGATATTGAGATTTAAAGATAATGTAGAGGATTTGAAGCAGTAAATGCAGATATCTTTTCTAATGAACTGTATGGACTAACTGTGACTTTTCATAGCATTATGTCAACTGATAAAATTCATATAAAATGTTAGAGCTGGGATTGAATAATGCATACTTAAGTGTCTACTTCCATCCTGCGTGCATATATCACTTTGCTTTAAGCCAACAGAATTTTTTTCACTTGACCAGATTTAATTAGCGAAATTGCTTCGTTCATATTCGTTATCCATTAATCGCAAAAAAATTCACAATCAACAGGTAGAGCCTAGCGATTAGTGCAGTTGAGCATTTAGCATTAGAATTTTCAGATTTAAAATATTGATCTCGCTTCTTGAATTCTTGTTAATTGTATGGAAAATAATGATTTGGAAAATAAAAAAACTGTTAATCCACCCTATGATGCGATTGTTGACGAGCGAAAAGTTGACAAGCGATCAGTTAATTAGGTGAATCATTCCGAATCTTCTGATGGAATTTTTCCTCATAAATAGGCAGGGGTTTCGACTAGAACGTTGATCGACGAAAATGAGTGTTTATGAGGATAGAGTACGATTGGATGGGAATTTTGGTGATGATTACAAATATGAACTTATTTGTTGGAATAATAGAATCGTTTGGGACAAATATGGGAATTCTGACATGAAGATATTGAATCTCAGTAGTGAAATGATCTCTCATGGGAACAGAATGGAAACGGAACGTTAAAAAGTGCAGAGAGATTTCATTGTTTGGTGGAGATTTTTCAATTTTTTCTGCATATTTCTTTCTTCCGTTGCAGGCTGAATGTTTTGGTCAATGCGACTGGCATCTACTGGCCACAAGTTTACCGAAAAACAGCCGTTGTCAGATCCTGTGCGGTGAAAATATTGACGATAATAAAAGGAGGTAAGAAAGCATATTCAGTACGGAATCCTAACCAGCCAAATGATACTGATTCAAGAATGGATGAATGTGTTCTTATAAGAGTTTCGAATAATTTTAAGCAAGCTTCGAGACGTGATTAATCGTTTTTCGATTCTTTCGACTGCTTCGATTTTTCATAATCTGATTGCTCAGATCATGAAGGAACGTAACCGAATCTGACCAACAAAAGTTTTAGTCATATAAGTGCTTATAGCACTATTGTTATATTTTGGCGAAAATCTTTTTTTTGCATGGTTTATCTTTCTTTTTTTACTATCATCAAAAGGTGTCTGTTAACGACTAGTCGAAAGCTGAAATTTTCAAAAAAACAGCACGATGACGAGACTGGGAACGGAATATCGATTAGATGCGGGCATAATTGCAGCGAGTATCATCGAAATGATACTGGCGATCATATCGACAACACTATGCTCTCGCGATATTTGCTCAGTTTGTCGCAAGCTGACAAAATCTGATGAGGTGCGATTTCAGTTATTTATTCCCACATTGCAATTTCAGGGTGTGAAACTATAATTCTTTGCATGAGTCACTAACTGCAGCCAATTTCATGCTCTCCAGTCCAATTATTGGACAAACCTATTCCAGTGAACTTTCGACATTCGTCAGGATTTTGAGCGTTTTATTGTTATTCCCGTTATTTCCGTCATATTCTCATTCGCATGTCGAAGATGAGCAATTTTGAGAAGTTCGTCACTCAGCAGCAGTGCAAATGAATTTCTAGGATCGGCAGATGGATACGATCCCGCTAAAGCCAACAGAATCTCGGCAGTACTGAATTTTTGAATGATCGACATAAGCGAATTATTCAAATTGGAATTCACTTGCCCCTCTTGCATATTCTTACCATGTTCATAGATGTTGTGTAATGATATTTTAATGTGTACAATAAACTGTTATA
Source organism: Anisakis pegreffii (assembly GCA_035041965.1). NCBI lineage: Eukaryota > Metazoa > Nematoda > Chromadorea > Rhabditida > Anisakidae > Anisakis > Anisakis pegreffii. The sequence continues at coordinate 6,027 of JAPYMA010000666.1, read as the reverse complement.
ATCTTTCGCTTTAGGCGATTTTCTTTTTCGTTTTTCTACGCAACATAATAGAACGCTCTTTCTCGACGTCGTATCGTGCAGAATATGAGAAAAAGCGTTCGTAAACGTTCACTTATCGGTACAAATTAACAGTTTTTGAATGGTAAACTCCGCAGAATCCTCACCGATCGATTGTGCAGTTTGGTTATCTGTTGATCGTACGGAGATTTGAAAAGTGATGCCCAGGCCGAACATCACGATAATACGACGGCTGATTGTTGCTCTGGTTTGTCGCCTCCGAAAATGCTGAAGAAAATCGGTTTCGTAATGGCTCGCTAAGGAAGGGCGATTTTTTTGCCCGTCTCATCACGAACGGTCATGTTTCTACGGTGATGCATCTGTGTGCTCGTCTTCGTACGGTCTCATAAACTCGACTATCAGATGATCGAACACCTGTCGTGACCTTAGCTGCCGATCGTGCCTATGACTTATCCGTCTCAATTTCATTGGGTTATTTCTTGGACAAGAACGAGACGTATCCTACGGTGCTACGAATCGGTTCTCTTTATAATATCATCAGTGCTAAACATACTTCTATTGATTCTGCGACGATCGTAATGTTGGTCGGCTTCAATCCTCGAATCTTCCACGAATTCGTGTCGATCTCGAGAACGCGTTCGACTTGACGATGGAAGTGTTCGCGATCTGGTGAAAAGAGAATTTGATTCAGATTCGTCATTCAAACGTCTTGTAAACTCACACTGAATTCAGTTGCAAGCTTTTTTCCTATCAAGATCATGCGGTGATGAGTACGTTGTGTTCATATTTTAATATCTGGCTGGAATTGACGTTGTTTTGCAACAGAATGCACGATTCAATTGACTGCGAAAAATACCGTTTCTTTTCCTTGATAGGCATTGTTGATTTGGAGCGTTGAGCGTTCTGTTGGTTCTGCTGGATTGCGGTTTCATGCCGTTCGCGACGTTGGATCAGGCGATCTCGTTGCTCACTTCGCTCCAATATTCGCTCGTAATCTCCGCTTAAAATTCAACAATTAGGCTGGAATGAAGGTTAAATCAAGCATCGTCCACCGTTACAGCTCGATTCACAATCGTTGTTGTATTTGGTCAGATCTTATGATTGCGATCAAATTGAAGTCTTTGTGGAATCATCGTTACCATCATACGAAGAATGCAAGGTTTTGAAAAGACGCAATGAATTATTGAAGCTCACCTGGTGTCAATTGCGTTATCCGGTAGAAAGTACCACGTTTCACGAAATCTCTGTGCTGCCGGAATAAGAACATAGGCACCACGAGACATCAGGTCACGAACGTCACGAATACGATGACCATCCATATTGCACAGCCTGTACTTTTTTCGAAATTTCAGTTCGAGTTTGCTTATATTTAACATTTTAACAGGTAAACATAACTAGTGAAACGTTACTTTTCAAATGTCATTTAAATGAAGATTTTCTTCGTTTTTTCTTTTGAAGCATGAGAATTTATGCGATGGAATTTTGAAAAAGCACATAGCTAACGTTCAGAGCGGCTTATCTGGTTGCGAGGGTAATCATACGAGTAATTTTACCTGCCCGGTTTAACTCCAAAACGTCTCGCGATTAACTCCAATACGAAGCTCATACCCTTCTCCAGTTGAGCTCGTTGAAAGCTCATGAACTGTGATTCCATGCCTCTGCCGTTAAGAAATACACTGCAATGGAAATTTGGAAGGTGGCTGTGATCAAATATCACTTAGGAATTTGCGCAGCTGTGCAGTATAATGGGAAATTCAACGATTTATTCAAACAATAGAAGGTGATTTCAACGGCTCAATGATGTCGGTCCTTTGATTTACGATTAGCTGAAAGGTCATTTTCATGGGAAAATTCTGCGTTTAAGAAAGTTTCACCTTCTTACTGAGAAGACGTTTTCAGAATCATTTTCTGCTGGGGTCATACCTCAATGGATGTGATCAAAATTTGATTCAGGCTACAAAAAGTTGTGCTCTGAGAGAATTGAGACTTTTTGTCTGTGACATAATCAAGAATTTTGTTCACTGATATCAGAAGGAGCTGAATTTGAAATACTCATTAGGAGTTGCATCTTACTAGATAATGTATGCATCGGGATGCGTTTGATCACGTCGATTATAGATGGCTTTCGATTTCGAGCGACGATTGCTGATTTTTGTAGAGATACTGAAAGATATTGCTTGAGAATTCCTTCTTTTTTTCGTTATGAGATCGATTACTGCTTCTAAATTAAACAGAATGCGAATAGAAGATGTTTTCTAGCCGTTTATAACGTGGCTTTCCTAAATCTGTCGTGTTTCTTCCAACTGCATCAGTTTCATACAATTTTTCTGGACTGATCGCAGTCATCGCCGCATTGGGTTTAATTTGTGGGTTATCGTCGACGAATCCATCCGATTTTGGTCGATCATAATTTTGTAGCCCTTCAAAAATCATCATGCAACACAGACAGCTTTGAGTGAAACGGTATTTTAGCATGGAAACTCGCATAATGTGAATCTATAGTTAGTACTCTTTGGAAATTCAGTAGAATACTAATGTTCTGAATTGGTACTAACGCACTGGAAACGCGTAATATTGAGGTTGGTACGAGATCACCTGTTTGATAAGACAGTCAACGGATTTCTGACGTGATAAAATCATTTTAAATTTGCAATCGTTGTCCATGCAAAAAGTGTTTGGAAACAAATTGAGGTTGACAAACGTTGAGAGCAATTACAAATTACGAACTTCTCCTCTGTTTCCTAGAATAACTTCGGGCTGAGCCCATAATTGCACCTGCATCACTATAACCATCGTCAAGATCTCTAATGAAACCGTAGCCAGTGTTCAGAGCTTCCTGTGGTTTCGGTGGTGCTTCTTCGATTCCGTTTCGCCAATCGTGCAGCTCTCCTTTCAGATTGCTGAGCACAGAATATGCATTCGTAACTGCTGTTCTACCTAGAGCTATGAAGGCGTGATGCATTGAGTGAATCAGGCTGGATATGAAAGCCACCACGTTATGGCCGAGGCATGCGAATGGATTTGATCTTTGTAGATGTTTTTTGATACAGTCTTCCGTGATAGAGTGCATAAAATTAAATCGTCTTTCCAAAATTCTCCATGTGTCAATATGAAGTTGCCTGCTAAAAGCTATAGTTTTGCCAGTCATAAGTAATAGAATTTTTTGATAACTTCATGAGATATTAAACGATGGAAATCAACAAATACTTCGGAATTCATCATCAAAATCGTCCGTTTCAGGGGTCTCATGGCCGTCTTGTGGCCCTCTGATACTGTACGGACGATCTTCCGCAACTGTGAATGGCCGTTGATTAATGGCCGTGTCCGTTACGACTCCACCACGTTTTGGTGCCAAACTGTTAAAACTTCGACTCGTTCTGAAATTATTCCTCCTCGCCGTTGGTACCATATCATCTCTTTGCCACCTTCCTCCCGTCTCTTCTTCTAGCTCATCTAAAGACTCGTCATCGAAAGCTGAACTTCTCCTCATCCGTGACGACTCAAACGCAGATCCATCAACTCTAAGCGACCGTTCACTCTTCGATCGAGCAGCACCTCTTCGATTTGAGACTGAAATTGATACCAGTTCCATGAAAATAACGCAAGTGCTTGCTTGCTCAATGCCGGAATTACGGCCCAATCGTTTTTAAAAGATTGGAAATATTCGACAATATGACTGAAATACAACTTCATTTAAGTCGGCAAAATATCACTGACCTTGCAGGCGCGAGGGAGCGGAAGGTGAGAGCAAACTGAAAATAAGATCGCAGTGCCTTTTGAGAAAGTTATTGTGAAATTTCGAAACATGCATTGTGAAATATGGCTTGTGAACTTATTGTGAAATACAGGGATATCTTATGCTGTCCTCCTATCTGTTTCGTTTCACATCGAGTTTAAATCTTCACTGATGCACCTACTTCATATTGAGAGGTTCCATTCCAGCCAGAATATATGTCTGTCCGTTATCAATTTCATTTTCATTCTGGATTAATCGTCCGTTCATGTCGTACAGACATTCTGCAACACCATCATCGTAACCCAAGAACTCGCCGGCTTCTTGAATTAAACTTTTCAGTCGCGGAATCCTCCAAACACGCCATACGAACTGTTTCGGTCTAAATATTGCTCAATTGGATTCATCAGAAGAGATAGATTGCTGTATGGGACGAAAAGTGAAACGAGATCTTCCCAAACCAGAAAGGCATGTTTTATAAGGTATGTTCATGAAAAGCAACTCATTTATGCAAGATACCAAATTATGGACCGGAATATTAGCCGGGAAGATCATCGAGATAATTATACGGTGAACACACTAGCTGAATATTCGCGATTCAGAAGTTTATTAACAAGAACGCGCACTTTTTTGTGAATGATCAGCTGTATGTGATTGGTAAGGAGGGCTAAACGAGTAAGGGCGAGGTGAATGCTGCTGCATTCTGGGCTGTTTGAAAGGTTGACTTAGCCTTATGCGATTTCGAAAAAAATGCGAGGATTTATGTGGTTGTCGACCTTGCTCTTAGTTTAGCTCAAGTTTATCACATATTGTGGACATACTTGAATTGGGCATCTTGGTTCGGTCTTAGGAAGATCTTCTTCACGACCGGTGGTGGTCGATTGTAGATTCGATCTTGCTCAGATCTTAGCCCATCGCGTCTTCTGGACTTGTTGATTTGCGTATATGAAACATTGCTGTACGGGTCGTACGAACTAGGTGCTGAAAACCGACTTTATTCCATTGAAATCTTTCTGTTCCATATGAAAAACAACTGATTTGTTTCAGAATCAGTGAGCGAAGAGGTTCCAATTGAAGAACTAGACCACTTAAGAGACTTACCGAACGCCATGCATTCGGCCGGTCTAGGCGTTGACAGACCAGCTAGATTGGTTTAGTGACTGTCGAGCTTTCAGTTGTCATTTTAAGTGGGAATCTGCTTTTATTCAAGCTTCTTCGTGTCTATAGAAACCAATTTTATGGGCGATACCCATCAGTGGCTCGAACAGACTGAATATCTTGGAAACGAGTTTTTTACAATCACTTGATTATGAAATGCATCAAGGAAATATGATGGCGGTGGTGTTAGCAACCAAAATCGTTTAGCTAAATAGAGAATTTCTAACCACTCATTCAAATCCTCTTCTTTCCATTAGGTTTTCATGCATTCTATATAGCGAAAATATTCCCAACAATTCGGAGGCGTTTAATTTGAACTGTCAGTCTGTAGCACTATAAGAAAACCTTTGCTGGGCCTGAACAAAACAAAATTTCCACTACTTGAGGTACAACCTAATGAAAAAATCGCACTTTGATCACTGTGGTCATGCTGATACTACTCGCAACAATTTCAAGTGGACTGTCTTCTAGGTTCAGATCTACTCAACGTCATGATAACCTATGATGTTCTGATTGTAGAGGATAACTGGAAGATAATTTCCATTCCTCCAGATACAACCCTCACAGAAAAGCCGTAATTTGGTGAACCTAATCATACGGATACTGATTGTGTGTCATTATTAATAGCTCGCTTAGCCGGCTCGTTCAGTCCTCAGATTTGATATACTGTCGAGAATTCAACTCTATATCTCTGGGATTAGGCATTGTCCGCAGACAGTACACTCACTTTTCTTCAGGAACACAACTGTTGCGATCCTACATTGACATGAAATCATTCTATCATGAAAATTGAACGCCAGTTTGACCGCACATCTATTGTTACTTTACTTTCCTCGTGTGCTGCTGCGGCGTTTCAAACCTCAATTGTCACTTCAAGTTTCGCATTTCTTTTCGCATATTCATTTTCGTTTCAGTGATGAGTTTATTGGAAATTCGAATGATCGAAAGTAAATGATACAGCGTGAAAATGAATGAATTTCTCATGTTTGAGAACATTTTAAAGAATTCAACTGAACATTCCACATTTTGTGGTCGCACACAGGCGAGTTGAGGATAGCAGCTAGTCTTCAGTGAAAAATGAAAATAATGTGACACTTTGAAATGCATGATAATCACAT